>SEMN01000786.1:164788-204788 GCA_005408345.1 Macquaria australasica
CACACACACACACACACACAAACACACACACACACACACACACACACACACACACACTTTAAAACACTTCTCTCTCACATGCACACACACAAATGAGGGGGAAACCATCATGGGGATATTAATGGAGCCAGAGACACAGACGGAGTCAATTGAGCTTTTAATAGAGCAGCTCCTCTTCCTCTATATGGATAAATAATACAGCAGTCAGCAAATCTAAATCTAATAGATGATATTGACCTTTGGGGGTGGGAAAGGGGAGAAAGAGAGTGAGCTGAGCGACGGGACAACACCAGCGCCAGAGGGGAAAACAGAGCTGAGAGCTGCGGACGAGGAACAATACTGCGTCACAGCGAGCCCAGGACAAAGCATCTGACCAAAGAAAGGATCAATCACGAGGATGATTTATGGCAGGTGAGTCGAGAGGTCTCCTGACCTTCGCTACACTGCAGAGAGGCTGGCTGCGCACTGGCCCTCGAGACTCTTTTGTCCGCTCTCTTTTGTCCTTTCTTTCTGACTGTAGTGTCCCTTCTCCTCTCCGACCTCTTTATTCTCCTTTCCATTTTGATTTCTGCTGTTTATCTCTTTCACTTCTCCTTCCTCCCTATATTTCTGTCTGGTACCCACCATCTGTCATCCGTTGTCTTCCTCTGTCACCCCCACCCCCCTCTCCCACTCATTTTCACTCCCTCAATCCAATTCAAGGAGCTTTATTGGCATCATAAGATGAATTTTACTGTCTCTCTGACTCTCTTTCTGGAACATTTGTCTCCCTCTTACTAATTTCCCACTTTTGATGCTACTCCACAAAACTCTGCGGTGTCCTGTGCCAGCTGTACAAGTCATGGTCAGTGTACAGTGCAGTCCAGTACACCCTATCACATCAATACTGAAGTCAAGGACATGTATTCTTTATTACCTTGCTCATGAACAAGCGGGGGGAAACTGAATGCTACTCATCTCAGGCTGTTTTTACAAGCACGATGGAGGCACGAGTGTTGGGATGTAAAGGAACAGCCAGCCTAGTAAAATGACTAAAAAGTAGCCTCACAGTTTGAGATGGCCTTGAAAGTGACTTTTATGTGTATAGTGACACCATGTGGAAATGTCCTGCAACAGATTAAAACATCAGTACGCTAAGATGTGCTTCCCATGCTGCAGGAACTACAACTGCAAATGCTTTTTTTTGTTTTGTTTTGCTCTGTCCTCTTCTTCAAATTAATATCTTTGAATAGATCCAAAATACATATTTTAACCACTTGAAAGATGTTCAAAATGAAAACACATGTGTAAACGCATAGACAATTTCATACATTGTGGAACACATGTCTAAACATATGGTTGAGTCCTGTATATGTGATGTTTTAAGACTGGAGGCATAGTGAAGTGGCTTGGTGGTGAATTTAATTTGGCTTCACTGTGTATAGGATCCATCTGCATGTCTGCTGTGAATTTAGTGGTTTGATCACCAAAAGAGGCCCATAGACCACCAGGGGTCCCCGAGAGTGTCCCAGTGCGACCCCACCACATAAGGGAATAACAAAATAAACTATAATATATAATTGTCATGTTATTATAGTTCCATATTGTTAATATTTTGCTCAGATGCCTGTGCTAACATGACATATACTCTCAGATGTTGTTACTTGAGGCGTGATCGTATCAAATGAGGGTCAGATAAGAGTCACGCTGTATGTAACTAACCTGAACTTGCGAGTTAGCTTGAAACGTGCCTTCCAGACTTTCTAGTACTTTTCCAAGAGAGAAGTCAGCACTTCGACAGAGGGACTTCTCTCTGTATCCAGGAAGTGACGGTGAGGACTTAATGGGGTCGAAACAAGCCGAGGGAGGTCGTCCCGTCTCTACAAAAGAAAGTTGGGTGGAAGAGGCGCTCCATCATGCCAGCCAGAGAGAGATAGAAGTACACCGGAAGTTGAGGGATTGGGCCTTTAAAATAAGGGCACACAAAGTGGGTAGTGGGAAAACAAATATGTATTATATGAGTTATCAGCAGCTAAATTGCTCCATTTATATAATTTTCCTCATGACTGTAAGAAAATACATATAGGCTAAATCTCTGATGATAACTAACGTTGGGTTATTTGCTCATGGCTGACGGCCCCTGACGCACAAATGAGCTGTTGGGTCGCCATTAACCCCTCCATTCCTCCTACTTCCTGTGAAATATTTTTTCTCTGCAAGAATACTACCTGGCCCAATATCTGCTTTCAGTTAATTTGATTTAACACAGTCATTTGCGAGTATGCACCAACACCCTGTCAGGATTACGTAATAAAGCAGGATCCATCACTTGGTATCGTGTCATGTATTGTGCTTATTGTGCTGCATATTCCTAAACTAATTTTCAATGAACTAGCACAAACCAGGGGCCCCGGGGGAGTTGTCCGCTTTGCCCGGTTGGTAGTTCAGCCATTACGATGCTGGATGTTTCTTCTTTAATAGATGTAGCTTAGAACATGGAAATGCTGGACCTGATTACTCCTCATTAATATGACTTTTCATTTTAAGTTTACTTTACTTTTTTATCTAATATTGGGCTTTATATTACACATAATTTAAATTTTAAAAAACACTCACAGCTCAAACAAGCTGAAGTCTCGAACAAGCCCAAACGTATTCAGTGTCACACTCAAGTAACTCATACAGAACATTTTGGAGAAAAACACACCTCAATGGTTTGGCTTACTGTCTCAAGAATTCTCGACGAGCGTTTTATTTTGAAAATGTAAACCGGAACACCTGTGCTGAATTAAGTCTGTTTTCACGTCTCTGTGGCTGTGGGAAGGTGGTCCCGGCCGAAAAAACACCGTCCAGAAAAGCAAACGAAGGGGCAGCTTTGCATGTTTTCGCACAGTCCCTTCACACTTCAAACATCTCCAAAACAAACCTTGAAACTCCGGAATTGACACAAAATGTTGCTAACAAAGGAAGTGGTGGATTTGACTTGTTTGTCCTCGGGAATAAAGTTGGGAAACTACGAGGTGAAAATGGAGAGCCCAGCTGAGTGAGAGTGGGGTGAGGAGGCTGGATTTGGCCAAGTTGGGAGTCCTGCCCTGCTGCTAGCAGGCTAGTTAGCATACTCAGACACTTCGCTATTTCGGATAAGTAATGAGGTGAGGCTGTAAGTCACTTTTACGCTCATAATGTCGCGGGGTTGTTTGTGAACGTTTTTTAAAGAGACTGTCCTGGTGTTACCCCAGTGTCGCCGAGAAATAACGGTCAAATGTGTTTTTGGCTAAAGAAAAAACATTGACATGAGAAGGGCCTGGCCATTTTTTTTTTGTATCTTAACTACACTTTAATACTGTTGTACATTAAATTTCTGATATAAATGTATGTACGTGCCGTGGTTTCTTCAGCGTGTAGAGAACTATGTTTTTAGGGATGTTTTAAGTTAAATTTCTGTTAAAAGAGAGAAAGTAAGTTGATAAACATTTTGTACTGAGAACTCTTAACAATATATCAAGCAGACTTCCAATACTCGGATATAAGTGACCATCTGTGATAGTGCTGCTATTTCTTACAATGGCAAAGCTGTCCCTTGTTTTCTTGGCCATTTCAAAACATGTCTGGAGAGCTGTAATCATATTTTGGCAGAAGGTTTCACAATATGGCCTCATCACGCAACCTCTATACAAAAATGGTGTGTAGCTATAGTGCTGAACTTGTCAGTCTGTTTAGGTCAGTTGTGTTCCTGAGTTTGAGTGATTGGCCTAAATGAAAGCTGCCCCTGTCATGTCAGCATTCAGCATATACTCAGACAGAGTGGGTTGGGATGAGCCTAACCATAATCACTCAAGATTCATATGTCATTTTGTGTTCTGCATTTCAGAGCTTCCCTCTGCTGTTCTCCAGCCTGTGATTCTCCAGGGGAGCTGCCTTATCTGTGGCAAGACCGCTGCTGACGTTGTAGCTTCTCCTAATGGATCGGAGCAGAGTTGATGATCTTATTTTCTGTGGAAGTTCTGCCTGAATCTTGAACCGCACTTAAACTTGTTTTAGAGAACCCCTCTCCCTCCCCTCCCCTGCCCTGATCAATCATTTTTGTGTTTCAGTTTTCTCTCAAACATTCAACATATTATGCCATCTGAGATGGGGCCCTGGTAGGTTCTTCAAGGGGCTTGAGGTACGCCCTGCCCGCCGACTGTGCAGCCTGGCTGTGTGTGCTAGACCCAGCAGCACAGGCCTATAAAAGAATATTGTAACAAAAAGACGACCAGTAACACGGTACTTGCTGCTGATGGAGCCGAGACACACAACGTGCTTGCCCAAAATATATTCATGAACTCTTGGACTTCTTAAACTGGACTAAAGTGGATGTATCAGGTGTATTCATGAACTGTGACTGCTGATGCCAGCTCATTGGGACTTGAGTGGGTGTAATCAGCTTTATTCATGAACCCTCTGTCTGAGTCTGGGTACAGCCTGGATGTTGGATGCCCTGACTGAGTTGAATCAGCTGTTGCGGTGATGAGGCAGGGTTCCTGGTGGCCTGTGTGGCTGGCTGGGCAGTGGCCCAAGGTGATGTGATGGGGTGCAGGAACAGTAAGGTCCTCCCTGAGCCTCCAGGGGATGTTCAGTTGGACCTGGTCAAAAAGGTCAGTAGGACAGTGTTGTTACTAGTAATATTTATACTGTTGTTATCCACCAGAGATACTGTTCCTATTTGTAACAGCAGCAGTAGTACTGCTATTTACACTACTACCAGTGGATGTATTGAGAATATCAACTTTGGGCTGTACTAATGATTATTTTATTTATTGATCAATCTATTGAAGATATTTCTACTCACCGTAGTACTTGTTGAGTCTCTAAAATGTCCGAAAATAATTTGAAAAATGCCTGTCATAGTTTCCCACAGCCCAAATGTGACTTCTTCAGTTGTCTTGTTTTGTCAGACCAACAGTCCAAAACCCAAAGATGTTCAGGTTACAGTGATATAAAAGAAAGAAAAGCAGCAGATCATTATGTTTGAGAAGCTGAAACTAGAGAATGATTGGATTATTTGTTTATTAAATGACTTAAAGCATTAATTGAAAATTAAAACTCTGCACAATTGATTTTCTGTCGATTAACGAGTCAACTAATCATTTCAGCTCCGTATATTCATTAAAGCCCATGTGTATGAAATGTCATGTGATTATAACAAGTATTCTCATTGCGTAAAGTTGTTTGGGTTTTTTTGTAGAAAAATGGAACAGTCAGTCCAGGTGCAGTCTATGTGATGCTTCCAGCCCATTCATTCTCAGTGTCCCCAGGCCGGATACATGACTCCAATCCGAAAATGTTTAAATTGATAAGTCAATCGACATGAAATTAATCAACAGCTATTTTGATAATTGATTAATCGTTCACGTCATTTTTTAGTAACAACGTCAAAAATGCTCTGGCTCCAACTTCTTCAATGTGAATATTTGCTGGTTTTGAAAATATTTGGATTCTGTTGGTCGGACAAAACTAGATATTTGAAATACATCAACTTGTGCCTTGGGGAACTGTTAACTATTTTCTCAGTCAATCAAGAAAATAATGAACAGATAAATTGATAATAAAAAAAAAATTGTTATTTGCACCCCAAGTACACAAGAAATATCAGCTGATATTAGCTTATCGCAGATATATTCTATATATATTAAAATAAGTCTAAAGGATCCGTATCAAGATTATTCGTTTATGTTACATCATGTAAAAAAATCGGCTAATTTGTCGTTCTTTGGTTTTTTTAAACTCCCAAATATCGATATCAGTATCAGCCTCAAAAATCCAGTACCAGTCAGGCTACACTAACTATAGACTAAGAATCTATTCGTCAGTGTTTTTACATATGATTTAATCTTTTCTTCTGCACAGAAATTGAATCAACTTTTGTTAGACCAGCAAAACTCTGGTTTGTAACTTGCATCTGTGCTGAACTGTGTTCCTGTATGTTTCAGGTTGAGCCTCCCCAACCTCCTCAGACAGATATCTATAAGCACTTCATACGAGGGGATGGCACTAGGAGCAAGATGGGTGTGGCCGGTGGAGGGGGAGGCGACAAGGCTGACTCCACCTCCCCATATCAGGCCCAAGCTTCCACTCCTACCGCTTCCGCTCAGCCCCCTAAGGACCCGTCCGAACTGTCAGACCCTCAGCGAAAGAAGGTGGCGAAATATCGAGCCAAGTTTGACCCCCGGGTCACAGCCAAGTACGACATCAAAGCTCTGATAGGCCGCGGGAGTTTTAGCCGGGTCGTTCGCGTGGAGCACAAGAGCACACGGCAGCCGTACGCCATCAAGATGATTGAGACCCGTTACCGGGAGGGGAGGGAGGTGTGCGAGTCAGAACTGTGCGTTCTGCGACGCGTTCGGCATACCAACATAATCCAGCTGATGGAGGTCTTTGAGACGGCCGAACGTGTCTACATGGTGATGGAGCTGGCCACCGGAGGAGAACTCTTTGACCGGATCATTGCTCGGGGCTCCTTCACAGAGCGGGACGCTACGCGGGTGCTGCAGATGGTGCTGGATGGCGTCAAGTATCTCCACACTCTGGGGATCACCCACCGAGACCTGAAGCCGGAGAACCTGCTCTACTACCACCCTGGAGCCGATTCCAAGATCATTATCACTGACTTTGGTTTGGCCAGTAGCAGGAAGAAGGGGGATGAGTGTCTGATGAAGACCACCTGCGGCACACCGGAGTACATCGCCCCTGAGATCCTGGTGAGGAAGCCCTATACAAACGCTGTAGACATGTGGGCGCTAGGGGTGATATCGTACATACTGCTGAGCGGAACCATGCCCTTCGAGGACGACAACCGCATGAGGCTCTACCGGCAGATCCTCAAGGGGAAGTACAGCTTCTCTGGAGAGGTGAGGAGTTGATCTGTTACACAGTGTCTCTCTCTCTCTCTCTCTCACACACACACACACACTCACAAACACACACACAACCCAGCAGACTTCACCCATATTTGGAATACATTCCTCACACCGCATGAGGCTTTGTCAACAGATTTCCAAGAAGTTTAGCTTTTCTTGTGAGGTGACATGGTTTGACACAGACACACACTCACATTTTCACACACCTAACCCTTTACACTCCTCATCTCTCAATTCCTGTTCATGTCTGTCTCGTGTACCCTTACCTTTTACTTGCCATCTCATTTATTTGTCCTCCCTAAGGCAATATAGTAGGGTTGGGCAATTGGATGGATATATCGGCGATTGGTCCATCACCGGTTGTTTTTTGGGGCGCAATTTGTTGGGCATTTTATTTTGCTAATTTCATAGTCTGCCTCCTCGAGAATTCAACTCGTAAGTAATTAACCTGTAAAGCGCAATTCAAATTCGTGTGTGAAGAGGAACTGGCAGTTGGAGTTGGGCCATATTATGCATGTTCTTGTTGCGTTGATTTCCAACGAGTCTTTCACAAAAGAGGCCAGTGACTAAATGACAATTAAGCCGTCTTTAGTGGTTACTGTCCGATCGATTGGCGCTGAAAAGCCACGTTAATTCATAAATCGTATTTGAGAACTAGACCAAAAACCGTGCATTTGTGCACCCTGATCATTTAATAGCATAGTTATGTTCTCCCCACCTGTTTGTTCATTTGGAGGCTGCAAGCCGAGGCGTCCTTCATCTGACGCCATGGCACTCTTTTTCATATAGTGTCGGACAGATGTTCAGCCTGTCTTTACAGCAAAGATCTCAAGGTGATTTATTTTGTTTAATTGAAGGAGAGTAGCCTATAGGCTGTAATATTTCAGTAAAATTAGATTTTCACATTGAAGACTCCGGATTGGGGACTCCTCAGACTGTGTGTGCATGTGTGCACGATAATTTATGCTCTATCTGTGTATCTAGTTGGAAGAATGCTGAGTAGTCCATTCCTTTGTTTCATAGCGTGGGATGTTTATGTTGCCAGTAAGCTTTACAAAAAGGGGCCCTTGGTTAATGTTTGCCCCACATACAGCCACTCCGGCGCAAATAATAGCTGAGTAGTTTTGTAATATTTAATGAAGAGCGGTTGAATCATCTCCGTTTTCTGGGGATGTGTCCAGATTTTAACTTCTGAAGCGTCTGACAGGTGAGATAAGGTCAGAGCCGACACATTTAATAATTGAAATCACTTTCAGGGAGCCTATATTTTAGCTGAGCTCTGCAATAGTATAGCTGAGCTGCTGGATGAGGCATGTCCAGCAACTCTTTCTTGGATTTAGTAAGAGAGCTTTTCACTGGAATCGACCATTATGCATTTTTAGGATGATATTGTGGTCTTACTTGTCACATAAAAGGCTGTAAGTGTAAAAAAGGCAGAAGAATGCCATCTCAAAAGTAAAACTTATAACTTACAAACTAATTATTTGTGTAATGGTGTAAACCATTTGGTCTTTTTTTGAACATATGTCATTTTGTTTATAATTCCCTCTGCTTCCTGTTACACTGCCAGCTCTCTCGTTTCCACTGCCTGAATTTTTGTTTGCAGTTCTGACACAAACCTCTCGCACGGGCTCAGTGCTCCAGACAAAGTTAGCTCTACTTCTAACTTAACACAACAAAAGAACAAAACGTCTAGTACAGCACAGACAACATGAATGATCAGTACTTACACTTTATCAATTTTGTATGAATCAAGTTAAGTTAGCTAGTGGGCAGTGAATGCCCAGTGATGAACGAACCAGAGCTTGCTGCATTGAACAACGTCCGGGGGACACAGTCTTGAAATAAAACCCCACCCACGTTAGAGGTTTGTTCCAGAACTGCAAACACAAAGTCAGGCAGCGCAAACGGGAGAGCTGGCAGCGTAACTGCAAAGCCGACAGAGAGGGCAAAAGTAAGAAAAAGGACATATGTTCAAAAAACTAAAAGACCAGTAGTTTACACAATTACACAAATAATCTGCTCGCAAGTTATACATTAGCAACATTAGCATTTGGTAACGCTTTATATTAAGGTCCTTGTAATAAGTGTTAGTTAATAGGTAATAAGGCCCTTATGGGATGCTTATTATTATGCTATTTAACATTATTATGTGTTAATAATAGCATCATAAAGACGTTTATTGTTAAATTACAATAAGGCATTGTTCTCGCTTTAGATCCGGTAGCTGCATAGTTAACTGCTAATAAATAAATAATAAAGTTTAGTAAAGGTATTAACAATGACAAAATAGGTAAGTTAGTAAGACTCCATAAATGAGTTTGTAATGCTATTTTAAACAATTATAAGAGACTCGTAAGGCTATTATTAATGTTCTTAAGCAGTCTATAAATTAACAAGTTTCTTATAAGTGGTTAGAAATGTCTTATAATTTAACAATAAACGTGTTTATGATGCTATTATTAACACTTATACAATTTAGTCGTATTAACATATTATATTGTTAAGCATCTTATAAGAACTTATAAGGCCCTTATTACCTATTAACTAATGCTTATTACAAGGACCTTAATATAAATCGTTACCTAGCATTGGCGTTTACAGCCACCTGGTGAATGTAAGTCTAATATTCTCTCTCTTTTAGCTCTGGTTTTGGTCTTTTGCAGCTACCAGCTAGTCGCTAACTTTGCCTGTGCCTACCTGGTGCTGGACAGGTAGTGTACAGTGGGTTTATCAGACCTTTGTCACTGAAAACAGCTGCCTGCTGTGACACTTTGCCATTTCTCCCTGTTTTATTTCATTGTACATTGAATATCTTTTGGGTTTTGGACTGTGTGGCGGACAAAACAAACAATTGGAAAGCGTCACCTTTAGCTCTGAGAAACTGTGATGGGTATTTTTCACTATTTTCTCATGATTTATAAAGTAAACGATCATTTAGTTAATCAAAGAACAGTTGACGGATCAATAATGAAAATAATAGTTAGTTTCAAACATAAAAAAATTTTGAACATGACTCAGGCGTTCATAACTGAGGACTGGAACGATTCAATTCATAAAGGGCCGTAATTGAATCTTCTTGTGGGGACGCAATGCAAGAACTCGTATTACATCACTAGGCATGGCAGAGAGCTTAAGAAAACCCGGTCCCGAGGGTAAATGAGAGGTGGAGCTGAGGTGTTGCAGACTTGAATGCATCTCCCTTGGAGACATGCATCTTTACAGCTGTGATAAATAATGTTCACATTTACAGCTGCAGTCCGGGAACTAATCACAGCCCCGGACATTGTTGTAGGTGGAGGAGAAACGTATGTCTGAGGGTTATATATGTGACATGTATCTTTAGCCAACACTGGTGATTTACCTGCTGTGTGAAGGGGGGTGTGGGGGGTGGGGGTGGGGTGCTGTCTACTGGGAGACTAAAAACACAGCTGGTTGCCAAGCAGGACATCATGTACAAACTGTGTGTGTGTGTGTGTGTGTGTGTGTGTGTGTGTGTGTGTGTGTGTGTGAAGAAAGGCATGCTGCGTTGATATTCCCAATTCCTGTCTAAGTAGGGGGTAGAGTTTGACTCACTACCAGTCACTCATATTAAATAGAGTCCATGTCTCGGAAAGAGAGTTGGCAGCAGCTGTCTAGAACATTTGCTTTATAGGACGTTTTATTTTACATTAGATCTTTTGAAAACATGCAATTCTGTTCAAGCAAAACGTGTACAAACAATCAGACAGAGGAACATCAAATTCACTAACTCACACCCATGAGTGAGTCTGACAATATCAGAAGACCAAGAAGACTTATTATCACATTGAGTTGAACCTAACATGGTCAAATGAGCAAGCTTTTTGTCAGTTTAGAGCTCTACTGTCCTTACACTGTAGTAGACTTTCTCAGCTGTGTATCACTCTGCTGCCCTCTTGTGTCGAGTGGACAAAGCTCTACTGATGCCGAACAAATACAAATTCTTTTCCAGCAATTATTGCAATGCAATTTAGAAATTAGTGATGATATTAGTTACACCTGTGTAACAAGGCTCTGTGCTCACACCTCAGTTAGAGAACCACTGGTTTAGATTATAAAGCAGAGGTGGGACTAAGTCATTGTTTTGCAAGTCACAAGTAAGTCTCAAGTCTTTGCACTCAAGTCCCAAGTCCTAAACATTGAGTTTCAAGTCCTAAACAAGTCATTATGTGGTCCATTTTAACAACAGAGTAATAATATATGAAATTTAAACAAATCATGAATGCTTATTAAAATTTGTAGTTATTTGTTAAAACAAGTTTGTTAAAACAAGTGCAACTGAACTTAATCATAAAAGAAAGTAGTGCTGACATTGCACTTTCATAGTATATAGCATTATTAACCAGTACCACCAACAGAATAAATTATGTATGTTTCTGTCCTGTCTTGTTGTATTTAAATAACATACATTTTAATCTTTGGGCTTGGGGGAAGGTATCAAGTATTTTCAAGTCAAAAGGCTCAAGTCCAAGTGAAGTTAAGAGTCATTGGTGTTAAAGTCCAAGTCGAGTTGCAAGTCAAAGTCCACACCTCTGCTATATAGAGTACAGAAATTAACATTTCAGTGTACTGTTTGTTAATTACAGTCTTGTCTCACATCTGTCTCCCCTGCCCAGCCGTGGCCCAGCGTGTCCAACCTGGCCAAAGACTTTGTGGAGCGGATTCTAACGGTGGACCCCAGCGAGCGGCTCACAGCTGGCCAGGCCCTCAAGCACCCCTGGATCGTCAGCATGGCCGCCGCCTCCTCCATGAAGAACCTTCAGCGCTGTATATCTCAGAACCTCCTGAAGCGGGCGTCCTCGCGCTGCCACAGCACCAAGTCGGCCCAGTCCACTCGCTCCAGCCGCTCCACCAAATCCAACAAAGCCCGGCGGGTGCGGGAGAAGGAGCTGCGTGAGCTGAACCGTCGCTATCAGCAGCAGTACAATGGCTGAAACAGGGACCGTGACAGCCCACGACTGTAGCGGACCTTATACTTTTGGGGGAAACAGCACTACAATGACTGAACTTTTACAATGACTACCACCATTCGAAGTTGCTGCCGATGTTAGAGGCCAAAATGGCTTTAAGTCCCAAAACATTGCCTTAAAGAAGAGGACAATGACGACTCAATCCGCCATGGCTACCGGCAAACGTAGAATTAAGGTTGAAAAGTAACTGCTGCCTGTTGAGACTATAGAACAAGTCAAAAATGATGATGAAGACAATGTAATCTAGGAATTCCTATGGCAGCGTGTCTCCTGATGAGCACAGAAAAGGACACGCCAGTAAAGTTTTGAACCCAAAAGGTTACATCATCTCTCCATCCATTCCTTCACTTTTTCTCGGGCAGGATGGTGCCTTCCACTCCTTTGCTTTTGTTCTTTCGATCCCTGTGTCTCTACATATTTATTTATTATTGTTGACATGATTATTAGTCTCCATTCAAATGGTCACTGGATAATGACCTTCAACGAGGATCTGTTGAACAGAGTTCTGGGTACTGACGTTTCTAAGAAGAAAGGAATACTTTAAGAAGAGGGGAATTGCCCTCACTCATTCCTGATTGAAAATTGCTGTGAATTTATTATTGTACTAATTGTACAGACCTTGTCTGGGTAATGGAAACACTGCAACGCTGCAACAAAACCACACCCTTGAAGGTCAAAATGAAGGCGTATTTTTTATTAGTCAATTCTAAGCTCTTCTAATCTTGCCATTATTGCTCTGTTAATATGATTGTTCTAAAGCTGTCAAAAGATTGTGAAGCTGTTTTGTGTCAGTGTTAAATCTTAAATGTATTGTAGTACAATAGGCCACACAGCTCTGCTCCCAAAGAGTTTTATAGCTCAGTAGATTCACTGCTGTTCAAACTTAGCCTAGTTATAACATAAGTGTTTACAGTGGAGATATACACATCCCTTAATTAAAACAGACTGCAGCACATAAACTAGTTCTTCCATAGAAATGAGTTGTTAACTACAGCCTGTTCCGTAGCTAACTGAACCCACTGACAAAGCTAACGTTAGCTTGCTAATATGACTCGTTTAGGTTAAAGAGTAAAAGAGATATCTGACCCGACACTTCGAAATGCTGTTTAATAATTATGTTAACTGAAATTACAAAATGCTATGCCAAAACACGATAATACTTTTAGCTAGGTTAGCATAATCAGATCTTTCCCACTCACTCAAAGCTACATGAATAGTACTAGTTTAGTTTAAGAGGTTGTTTGAAGTTACACTACAGGTTATGATGCTACAGTGACTTCCTGTTTCCATACACATTCCTAAAGTCTTAGACATTTCTTCAGTTTTAATGCCGCAACCTGATTCAGTAAATCACTAGTTTGAAACTAGCTAGTAGTTACTAATAACTTAGGAAGGGCTTCACTCACAAAAGCTGGTGCAAGGCAAACAACCGCCCTAAGTTGTAAACTACACTCATGACCAAAATGAAGGAAACCACTGAAGATAATGAGGAGCATGTAGAGGTGAATCAAATGACCATTAGTATATATGATTTATAAAAGATTCTGAATTACAAACCTAGCACATGCAATATTATGCATAAGTTTTCTTAAGTTTGAAAAGGTTACCTTTTCTCTGTAACTGCGCTTAAATCTGAATAAATTCCAAAGGCTTGCTTAGAGATGAACTCTAGTTTATCAAATCCACAATGTTGATAGTAAAAGAGCAATAGATTGTAGCTCTCTTAATTCTGCCTTTTTATAGTCTGAATCATAACTAGTCCATTGCAGTCCAATACCTATCGTGTGTGGATGGTCAACGTCCTTATAAGGTTCTGTGACTACTGCATTACTCAGAGCTGTTGATATAATAGCAGTAATCTGAAATGAGACTAGGGATTTTGGTTTT
This sequence comes from Macquaria australasica, assembly GCA_005408345.1. Lineage (NCBI taxonomy): Eukaryota > Metazoa > Chordata > Actinopteri > Centrarchiformes > Percichthyidae > Macquaria > Macquaria australasica. The sequence continues at coordinate 178,545 of SEMN01000786.1, forward strand.
TGTAATATTGTGGTATTGTTTAAATGGTACGAGGCTGCAATACAGTAAAGTGAATTCTCTGAACGTATTAAACAGTTAAGGCAAAGTGAAATTAATAATGAATGCAGCTTCTTGTTTGGTAATCATATCCATGTTTAAATGATTGCAAATGATTCATCCCCAACTTGGTCAGAATAATGTGATATTTGATTTCCCAGAAGTAGCACAACTTAAGAAAAATAGATGGGGGATTTTTTGCCTTTTCTGCTTTTGTTCCCCCTTTAATCTGGCGAAGCGCTTCATCTATTCAGTTAAATTGAATTTTGTTAGTTTTTACAATTGCAATCTTCCTCTTTATCGGACCTGTTCACTGCGTTTTTCCATATTTTGTTCCTTCGGAAGGCTCTCAGAGTAAATCAGTTGTTACAGTGTGGTCTTTTCTTCTTTATATGAGCACTTTGCTGGGATCTACCCCAGACTTTTAAAGTGTGTTGCTGTTGTGAACTTTTTAACACATACTGGAAACCTAACCGAGCCATGTCAGCTGACCTCAATTTTTTTTCTTTCTTTTTGTCTTTTTGTCCTTTGCTTGTTCCTGGATGCTCTGTCATCTTTCTGATTGCTACTCTTTCCTTTTTTTTTTTTTTTTTTTGTGTAAGTCAGATTTAAAAGCTTGTATTCCTTTTGTCCCACAGCTGTTATCTGTCCTGATGTCACACCTCTTGGTGGGACCAAATGCTTAGAAAAAGCCCATAAGTGAGGCTAACATTGGAACTGGTACTGGTACATTAAAATATTCACTCTGTCTACATTTTGAGAGATACTCCCCCCAAAAATGTGTGTTTTTGGTATAAAACGCACACTCTGTAGGCTCGAAAAGGTGCATTTAAAAAGTCTGTAGTTTCTTTCTTCACAGAGAAAACGGCTGTGGTCAGATCACTTTAAGGTGTCGTACTTTCTGCAGCAAACAGTATAATGAGGTGGCCTTAATTCTGATAGTTAGTTCATTGATTGCTCCTAGAGCATAGCATCTATGTGAGAGAAACATTTTTAACCTGTTATAAAATCTCAGCTCTAAGACTCACAGTCTCAAAGTAATCATTTGGGCTCAAAGGAATTGCTGTGGTTGAATTAGTCAGCAACATTGTTGAGTGCCTGTTGTATACCATGTTCAATGAATAACCAAATCAGTTCATTAGCAGTTTTGCAGAATGTCAGCACATTTGTAGTGTGTGTTTCCTGTCATGTTTTTATATATCTGTGTGATTTTATATAAATGCTGTCGTCCTAAATGAAGTAGCCAACTCAACACTGTTACCTGAAAACAGTTGTTCATCTTTTGTTATTGTGTGTCTAAATAAATGATAACACTTTTCTTCTACCATTAACTTTTTTATTTTTTTAAACGGTGAGTTGTACGTGCCAATAAAACACTCGAACCTGACTTGCTAGATTGCGTTTGGATTTTTACACTATTCCCACAGAGAGGCAGTAGGCTTGTTTGTGATTGGTCCAACGGATCACAGGAGTTTATGTGTAAGTTAATGAGCCGGAGTGCTCAACAAGACTACATTTTAGTTGTTCTAGCACATGTTGTTTAACTACGGTTGTTTTCAGGTTAATTGGTTTACTATTTGTTATTCTTTCTTCCACCTCTGCACATTTACCATGATATGATATAAAGCTAGATATCAAATTTAGCATTGTAATTGGAAATGGTCAGAAATAGTTGTACAAAAATGACTACTTTACCCTGATTGGGGTGCTATAATTTAAGATAAAAAAATTTAAGTCATTTGAAAGGATGTAAATTGTACACACTAAGATTAGGCCAGACTGAAACACATGAAATGAACTTGGCTGTGGGCATGGCCTCACACAAAAGCAACCATAACTCAATTACTGTGTATTATCAAGTGCTAAATGCAAACCAGCATTTCTTTAAAAAATAAATACTTTTAACATAAGCAGGGTGCCACTGTGGCCAAAAACAATCCCCTAATGTTTTCAACCAAATGTATTGGAATTTAATGTATATGATTTAGGGATAACTGATAATCAAAGCTCAAAATGCAAATAAAATAAAATGTACAAACTGTTTGTACAGTTACATTTTAACAGCATATGGCTTTGCTTGTGATTGTTGAAATCTACTGAGCTATCAATCATTTTTGGAATACACATTACCTACCAATATAATCACAGTTGATCCATGAAAGTAAGGCTGAATGTTAATGAAAACAACCAAACTGCTTATAACTAAACCACTGGAGACACTAGAAGATCAATTAAAAAACTTCAAAGTTATGGCTGAAGTACTACAAGCTATGGAGCAACTGCCATACTGTCATGGTTTAATCTTAAAAGTACTGCTACTATAATGTCCGTCTTTTGTGCAGCCCTGTTTCCTGACAGTAAACAGCGCCCACTGCTGGCAGAACTGCAGCGTGACCGTGAAGGCTGGTCGCAGGAGGCCCTTTGGGTTGCCAGGTTTGATCCGAAGCTTCACGCACTATGATCAAAGGTGCCTTTGAAAGGCCAGAAGAACGTAATCATAACAGCAATTTAATTACCTGAGTTATAGTTTTGGTTTCTATAACAACAATACGGGAAAATCGTTATCTCTTTACGATGTCTATTATCGGAAATGTGTCAAGGAGCTAACTGTGTAGGAGGACCAAACCTGGCACCCCGTCTTAACCAGACGTCAGTGGTCTGCGGCTGTAGCGTTTAGTGAGTTTGCTGCTAGCTTTTGTTCGGTGGACATTAAACTAGCTATCGAGTTGCTATCAGTTCATGAATACACGGACAGTAAACGATAAAAACAGATAACTGTGAGCCGTTGTTCAGCTCGGTGAGTATTATCAACACACAAACCGCCAGCTGCTGCTGTAAAATACTACTAAGCTAGCTAGCTAACGTTGTACACGTGATAGACTGCTGGGTCTAAGAAATCTATTAGCACGTCATCTTGTTTACAAAACCAATTTCATAAGGATAAGTGTAGCTTTAGCGACGTTAACAAGTGCTTTAATGGTTTTAAAATACTGTTATTTACTGTCGATATAATAGTTGTCCTCCTCAGATACTTAGCCTCAGCCTCCAGCATGTGTCTGCCGATGCTTGTATTGTTTACGCTGATGAAGTCGTTACTTCTGCGAGGCTACATAGCTTTGTCTTGTTATCAGGCTTAGTTAACTAACGAGCTACAGCTAACGTGTTAAGGGTTTAGATTCAGTTTTTTGAATAAAGGTTATGTCGCACTGGAAAGCAGTAAACTGTTATTTAATCTCATGGCCCTATCGACGCTGAAATTGTGCCTGACACTAGACACTAGACCTTTTATGCACCCTCTAATGTAAACTATGGGTATTTAAACGTGTGTGTATTTAGTCTTGTGTTTGGTTTGCTCAGGGAGTTAACCACGAACACGACATAGAAGAATATAAAGCCTGTTTTATTATTGAAACATTGGACGTTAGGATGTTGTGTGCCATGCACCCCAATGACCCTTCATATGGCACACACTGTAGACAGATTCATACATGTTTTTATTAACAAAATAGCTGCAGTTAACCTCCGGTAATCTATCTTTCTAACATTTATCCCTGCTTTTGTCTCATTGTTTTTGGAGGAGGGGTGGATCCTGACAAATCCGGTACAATTACACCAAATGTCTGCCAAAAGTAATTTTTATAAGGGATCCCTCTGCTAACATCCAAAGAACCGACTCCACTTCGCTGCCTGTAGATTGCTGCTGATTGTGGTGGGGGTCCTTTCCTAGCTTCTAATCTATATTCGCCCGGAGCTTTGATGCCATTTTTTTGTGGCTTGGTGTTATGTTGACACAGGTAGTCCCAGCCTGTCTTTTACAGCCCTGCCCTAAACAGTGGGGCTATTTTTACAGCCCTGGGTCTAAACCAGTAGTCGTTAGCTGGATTGTTGTCCCACACAGGCAGGGATCCTGCTCTGAGCCGGAACTAGCGATTGAGCCCCCCTCCCCTGCCTGTCAGACCAGACCAGCCAGGGGCTTTTAATTACATCGTCTACACTTGTATCACTTGTGTAGGCCCATATCTGCAATTTTTATCTACTGTATCATTAAGGCTGAGCAGGGGTAGCCATTTGACCACACACGTACAATAAAAGTAAGCATGAGGACTTTGTGTAAGTTCTGTTGAATGTAAACCTAATGATTTTTTTAATGTGCGCTCCAGTGTGTCCTTTGCAACACAGGAAACTTACTTTGACTTAAGCTTTCTTTATCATTTTAGTAATATCCCACTCGGATAGTATACTACTACAAAAGCATTGCCACCGTGTTCTTAAAAAAGCCACGTTTACTGTATTTCAGTCAGAGTGAAACAGTTAACCCCTCTGCACTTGGGCACTTTCCAACTATATGCATATTATGAGCAACTTGGTGCCAGAACTTAAGAGACAGAAACAGCTGTAGAGCTTCATATGTTAGCTGTGATTTTTCACAAAAGTCTTCTCATTCAGAACGTCACACAATGAACATAATATCCTGTAACTTCAAAGGCCTGCTTGAATGTGGTATAAGTAATGTTTACCAGTGTTTACTACGGTTTCCACAGAGGAGACGAGGGCATCAACAGGAGAACCAGACGGCTTAAATTATACTCAAGCGATTGGATAGTTAATAGCCGGTTTAGATATGATCACCGCAAGTATACCTTGGGACTAAACGCAATCTGGACTTGTTTATGCACTGCTGTGTCATGTAAATCTATTTTTTTGCTTCTCTCTTCATAGCTGCCAGGTAGTTACTGTTTGCAGTAATTTATAGGGTGGTTGTTAACTTGCTTCCATCCTTTGATTTGTAATGACAATAGAGTCATGCCTGCCTGGATAAAATAGACTAAAGGTATATTATACACACACACGGGCATTGCTTACTGTGTAACTGCACACTCAGCCCTGGAAAATGTTGCACACATGCTCAAGCTCAGCAGTCAGAGAGCAGCTGGTCCTCAGCCCACTGACAGCCACTGAGTGGGTTTTGTGAGGGCTAATCAGTGAAATCAATCCCTGAAATCCCCAAAATGTGTGGAACTAGAACTGAAAGCCCATCCCCGGCACCCCTCTGGTGTATAGGCAGTTACAGGTTCTGCAGGAAGAGAGGTTTTGTTGTGTAACCTGGGCTGGACCCTCAGTCAGCGTGGTGGAGCGGGTTCTCATGAGCTCTGCTGTTGAGCTTGGCAAACGTGTGTGTGTATGCCTTTGTGTCTTGTAGGTAGCTGTGTGTCTGTGTGTATTTTATTACTGGGCTGTCCAAGCCTTGGGCCAGAGGGAAATTGATCCTGTACCTGCCCAGAATTTCCCTTTTGATGCAGCCCAGAAGGATACAGGACTGTGTGTGTGTTGGGAAGTCGTATATCACACAGTGTCAGGCCAGTCGAGGCAGCCTAGCTGATTCTTTTTGCGCTGATTGGTGTTTCTGTGTATCCGTAGTGTGTACGTGCTGTGTGTATCTACCTGGAAAGATCTCTGTGCAGTGTAGGATGGGTTTTATCTCAGTGTACATGCTCTATCTAGTAACAGGATTGTTCCCCCGAGGGCAGCACAGGCTCCGCATGAGTGGCTAAATGAGGAGGGAGTGGTTGATCCCGCATTCTACATCTCTCTCTGCACCCAACACCTCCCTTCCTTCCCCTTGGCACAGCCGAAGAAACACTCCTTTCCTGAACACTGCATGACGGGATAGAAATGTTAAGCAAAGCCTCTGTAAGGTTGTTTTCCTAGGGAGTTAGAAAATAATCCACAAAGGTGATGTTTTGCATCGATTTGGTTTGTCAGTCAGCAGCACATCTCAAAAACACATGAACAGATTTTCATTCGGTTTCGATAGACAGATAGACCTGAGGCCAAGGAACAACTGAGTGATATATCAGAGCTGATATAGTCATATCTTCATTGCACATGTGTTGGCAGATATGCAGAAAGAAATTGCAGTGCAGTAAAGTGCAGCAGTAAATGTTTACAGGCTATATTGTTATGCTTATATTAAAGTGAGACCTTGTAACTTTTGAAAGAAAGAATGACACAATCTTCCTCTTACCAATGAAAAGAAACAGATAAGCAATAAAACTCACCCATGCTCAATTCAGTACACTCAGTAACTGATGTTACTGATTTAAGTTTGCTGACTTAATCAGACTCGTTTATACTTTTGGCATTTACCATCCTGTAATTGCCACTTTCTGCTGTTCAGCGGTTAGCATAGGATCACTTTATTATATTTTTGTTTTGTTTGTGTTTTTTATTTATTTATAATTAGAATGATTTGATTTCTAGTTAACTTTACCCTTTGAAAATGAACGTTGTGTTACATTTACTGTGACTGTCATCTTTGCTAATAGAACTTTTATCTTCCAACTATAAAATATCCTGCCCCAGACCTGTCTTTCTAACTCGTTAAAAATATGATTCATTGCCAAAAATGTTACGTGTTGATGTGTGCTGTGTGAGGTTATAACTATTCATTGTGGTTGTTTTTCTCTTTTCCTTTGCAGATTAAAACAGGAAGGACTGCAGTGGAACTCTAAATCGACACTGTCTTCCTCCATCACTGCACCCGCTCCCATCCATCCATCCACTGCTCTTACTGGTTGCCTCCTCTGGTTCTCAACATGGCAACCATGTTCCTACTCTGGCTGTGCCACTGACCTCCACCCTGGACTACCATCATGGAGAGGAAACGCAGAAAGAAATTAATCTAGCTGCTCAGGCCGTTTGCAGTATGGACTCATTTTTGGAGCTTTGGACCTGAAATGCACTGTCCCAACCCCTGACCCTGAAGCAGGTTTAGCTGCTTGTTTTTCATCGGAAACGGCACACCTGCTGCTAGAGCTTCAAAGGGCCTGGTCAAACTGATGGTTTGCGCTGCTTCACAGCTCAAAATGCTCCTGCTTCCAGTGTGGGCATCCATGCTTTTGGGGCTGCTGATGGGCTTCCTGCCTTTGGTTGGGATGGAGCCAACGGGAGGGGCCAACCCAGAGCCCCTTCCTTCTTCATCTGCCTCCAACTGCTCCCAGTTAACCCTCAAACTGGAGTTCTCCTCCAGAGTGGTGGAACATGGTAAGAAGGAAGTTTTCAAACTGGTGGATATGTTTATATGTCTTCGTAAGATGTGGAAACCAGGTTTTCCCACAGGAATGTCTCAGTTATTTTCAAATTCTGGAGGTGGTAGTCAGAGAAGTTCTGCTGGATGTCCTGCTCATGTTTTTTGCCCCTTATCCCAAAGTTACTGGAGTCCTTTAATGTTGAGTATCTGGGTCAATCACACAATTTTTTTAATGTGTTTGTTTTTATATAATACAGCATACAATGCACAATTAACGTACGACTACCTTAAAATTAAGAAAGCCATGTCCAGATTGTGATCCAAAGTGTCAGAGGGTTTCTCAAAACTTTAGTTATGTACCAGAGTCAAGCTTATTTTGTGTACTATTTGGCTGTGATGAAGGTTTTAATCTTTCTTTGCTTTGTAATGCATTTGAACATGGGTAGTGCGTTTAGGCTACGGCGGTGGGGACCGCAGGGGGTGCTGAAAAAAATGCAGCGGCCCTGCGGCGAAAAGTTAGAACAGAATCAACTTTTGGAGAAACGCAACTGACATCACGCTGTGGTGGCCAATCACGCTGGCGATCAGACCAGAAGACGCCCAGGAGAAGAAGAACCTTGTTTACCATGTAGCATTCTGCTGTTTACTGAGCAACTGTGAAGATGGAAGACAGAGTGATCGATCGCTGCCATGATGACTGTACAAGGATGCTGTGCAGTTGCTTGGCGTTGTATCGCTCTTCAAGTTGGGATTGCTACAATCAGCATGGCCATGTAGTGACACTCTCACACTGCCACACAACCCTGCACTAATCGCTGCAACTCCTGATTTGGTCTGAATACGGCCTAAGAGCCTCAAGACACACCCAAGTGTCAGTTACACCAAATCATAGTGTAATTGTTGTGCTGAGCTGAGGACATAGCACACCCCATCCAACTAGTTTGCACAGCTTGCTATTCAGGCTCTGTTCTCATATTATTTTGATACAGATTATATAAATACTGACACAGGAATGAAAACCTGACTTGTTTTTCCTATTTGGAAAGCAAATCAACACATGCTTTTGTTGTTTTTTTTTCAATCAGTCATCTGTCTGTCATCTGAAAGGAAAGCTAATATAAAACACCTGATACCAAAGTGTTCATAAGAACGGACAACAGACAATACTTTATTGATTCCAGAAGAGATTTTGTATTTTTTTCTGTATATTTTTGCGCGTTATTTCCTTGTGTGTTGTTCAGGCACTTGTTAGCAGTCAGCAGTATGGATGTGGGCCAACAAGGAGCTTGAGCCTGCTTGAATTGGACTGTGGGTCCAATCAAATGTTGCTCTCCTGAATACACACTGTTCATGAGCACATCTCCTGTCCTGTCTGTTCTTTAAAACCTTCTCCTCTCCTCTACTCTCTCTTGTCTCTCCAGAGTACATCATAGGCTTTACAGGGTATTTCTCGGCCAAAGCTCGCAGGCTGTACATCAGCAGTGCCCTGCGGAATGCCGGGGACGGGGCGCTGGAGTGGCACATCGTTCCCAGAGAGAACCCAGCGTCCGACTTCCCCAGCGACTTTGAGCTGGTCCACATCCGGCAAGCTTCGCCCAGCAGCCTGCTGACCTTAGAGGACCACCCTTACATCAAGAGGGTGACGCCGCAGCGCAAAGTGTTCCGCTTGCTCAAATACGTTCCCTGTAAGTCTGACAGTATGGTGTTATTGTGTAGGAAAAAAGATCAGTGTCTCTAAGGTTGGCACGTCCACCCAAGAAATGTAAGATGCTGAAAAGATACAGAAAGCTGTTTGTCTGCTACAGTTCACAGAATGTCTCTTTGTTTGTTGAGTCAGAGGATGCATTTCTCTCTCCACTGTGTTTGTGGTGTAAGAAAGGACTGTATATCTTCATGAGAGGTGCAGGCCAACTTGGGGGTGGGGGCAACAGAGAACGTCTGTGTTTGCTCACCCTGGGAGGGAGTAGGTGAGTCAGAATGGTAGGGCTTGCCTGGACAGTGGGGGTTGGAAGGGGGCACACCCTGTGCCTGGCACTGGATGAAAGACTTCAGTGTGGCCCCAGCCTGCATATACACATGCAGTATCAGTATGGAGACCATGTGTCGAGCATGAAACCTTTTATGTCTTGAAGAACAAGAAAGAAGCTCTGAGTCAGTGTCTTTTACTTTGAAATCTGAGAAACTTGATCTAAAATCACATTTTTTAACTTAATGAAAGGGTAGCTACTGTGCGAAGCATTTGAGATAAAAAAAAAAAGTTAGTCATTTAATAGGAATAGTTAATTAGTTTTTATAGTTTATCATATTAGCCCTTTTTAAGCAGAGATCCCGCAATACTTCCGTAAAGAAGATCCGTCATTACGCCATCTTTGTTTATTTACACTGAACCAAACAACGCCAGCCGTTCCGGATGCAAAAGAGGCGTGACGTGTAACACAACAGTGTCGGCGTCTAGCGTGATGTATAACATAGGTGGTGTTGAGCACGTTCTCTGCTCAGAGGGTAAGGAGCTCTCGGACTTCGTTGTCTCCCCAATTCACTTTCGGTTGCTGTAGGTTAGATGCTAACTGCTGCTAGCTGCTTTTTAAATCCCCCGGTGGTGAATTGCACACACATCTTCAAAACGTCACACCCCTGTCCTGTCCTGCCTGCTCCCCCATTTTACACAGATGTCTATTCGGCTCTGTTACTGTCTCCACTGCAGTAATGAAACACCCCCCCACCCCCGCCCTGAACTATTAGCTGTGTTTTATGCTCAGCTAATTTAGGACACTAACAGAATTATTCAACTTTTTATATCTTCCATGCTTTTCGCAATATCCAACATTTTATCTGCATTTTTTTGACCTCGTGTTTTTTTCACCCATTTCCACGTTTTCTCTACTCTTACATACACTGCTCAAAAAAATTAAGGGAACACTCAATCATCACAGTATAACACCCAGTCAGTTAAACCTCTGGGATATCGACCTGTCCAGTTACGAAGCGTAAGTGATTGTGAATCAAATTCACCTGCTTTGGTGCAAATGAAAGCAACAACAGGCGGACAGGAGAGGCAACAGCAAGAAAACCCCCCAAAAGGGAATGGTTTTGCAGGTGGTGGCCACGGACCATTTCTCCCTCCTGATCCTTCCTGACTGATTTTCCTCAAGTTTTGCATTTTGCTAGTGCTCTTGTCACTCCTGGTAGCATGAGGCAGTACCGGCAGTACCTGCAGCCCATTCAGGTTGCACAGGTAGTCCAGCACCTCCATCCATACGTGCCGTCACAAGAAGGTTTGCTGTATCTCCCAGCACAGTCTCCAGAGTGTGGAGGAGTTACCAGGAGACGGGCCATTACACCAGGAGAGCTGGACAGGGCCGTAGAAGGACAACAAGCCAGCAGCAGGACCGGTATCTGCTCCTTTGTGCGAGGAGGAACAGGAGGTGCACTGCCAGAGCCCTACAAAATGACCTCCAGCGGGCTACTCATGTGCATGTTTCTGACCAAACTGTCAGAAACAGACTCCATGAGGGTGGCATGAGGGCCGGACGTCCTCTAGTGGGACCTGTGCTCACAGCCCAGCACCGTGCAGCTCGATTGGAATGTGCCAGAGAACACCAGAATTGGCAGCTTTGCCATTGGCGCCCTGTTCTCTTCACAGATGAGAGCAGGTTGACAACATCATCCAGCATGACCGGTTTGGTGGTGGGTCAGTGATGGTCTGGGGAGGCATATCCTTGGAGGGTCGCACAAACCTCCACGTGCTAGCCAACGGTACCCTGACTGCTGTTAGGTACCGGGATAAAATCCTCAGACCCATTGTTAGACCTTACGCTGGTGCAGTGGGCCCTGGGTTCCTACTGGTGCAGGACATTGCCCGGCCTCATGTGGCCAGAGTGTATAGGCAGTTCCTGGATGACGAAGGCTTCATGTTCCCCAGACCTGAATCCAATTGAGAACATCTGGTACGTTATGTATCGGCGCATCCGACGCCGCCAAGTAGCGCCACAGACTGTCCAGGAGCTCACTGATGTCCTGGTCCAGGTCTGGGAGGAGATCCCCCAGGACACCATCCGCCTTCTCATCAGGAGCATGCCCAGACGTTGTTGGGAGTGCATACAGGCACATGGGGGCCATACACACTACTGAGCCACATTATGAGCTGTCGTGATGAAATTTACGCAAGTTGGATCAGCCTGTGATTTTGATTTTTCACTTTGATTTTCGGTGTGATTTTGATTCCAGCCCTCAGTGTGTTGATGAGTTTGGTTTCCATTGACCGTTCTTAAGTCATTTTGTTCTCAACAAATTACACAATGTATATCAAAGAAGATTTTCAACTTGAATATTTTGTTCGAGATCCACTGTGTGATTTTTTTGAGCAGTGTACTTTCAGCTAGGATCTTGCCTCAAATTTCAAAGTTTCAGCAACTTCTAAGTACCAATCATAAAAATATTCAACTTTGAACTTCAGTTTAAATGGAAGTAAATGGGAGGAACCTTCAAACCCACTCCCCTTCAACCACTGCATGCTCATGTAGAAGCTTCATTCAAACTTTAAGTCGGCCATGAGGACACATTCCACTAATTCAGCTTTTTCACGCCTTTCATAGATTTTCTGTCATCTCAGTTCAAGTTTCATGCTTGTTTCAGACCTTCAGACTTGGTGTGTATTGAACAGAATGTTCAGTGTTCGAGTGGGTGACATCACATGCACACATTTCCGAACACAATTGTCTTCAACCTCCTCTTTCTCCCACAATTTCCACACTTCATACAAAATGTAAGCCTCAAAATGAAGACAAATTAGTCCTCTTTCACACAATGTAATTATTGAACTACTAGAATTAAGATATTTTGCATTTGTTTTATATGCAAATGCAATTAAAAAGGCTACGTAGATAATGCTAATGACCGCGTGCTGTCACACAAAAACAGATGGCTAAGGTTGCTAGGTGACAGTACCACTGATAAGCCACATTGTACAGCCATAAACTACATTTAAAAAGAGCTTAAACCGAAGCAGCTAATGGAAATACTGCGAGTAAGTCTTGCCATATTTAGCTCAATAACTAAGCAGATGGCTTGTTTATTAACTGAAATGTGTGAATTTCTTCTGAATGCGTGAGAGAGCACGAGTGCATGTTAGAAGTGATTTACATTACGTGCACTGAATTCAATTGAGGCACACTGGAGTAATCAGCAGTTGGAAAGTGGCTGTAGCTATCTTTACTCTGCCTCTTGGGAATGTAGATTGCTCCAGATAAGCCATGAACCTGGTTATAGAGTGGATTGCTGGATTTATGTTGCATGACTCAATTTGTGAGTCCACGAAGCAGCTACCCAGTTAGGTAATCAATTAGCAGAAAAAGATAAGTGTGAATACCTGACCCTTGCATTTCACTCCCTACATTAAAGGCATACAAATCCCTGCAGGGCTCTGCTGCTGTTTGCTAATGACCTCTTGATCATTTGGTCCATCCAAGTGATAGGATTAGCTCAAATGAGGCCAGTGTGATCAGCCTCGCGTCACAGCTAAAAGATGGAAGGAGGGAGAGAGACAGAAAGAAATTAGGAGGGAGAAATGACTTGAAATGAGGGATCAGAACATGATAAGCATGATTAGGTTAACAGGGAGATTGTGTTGTCTGCAAGAGGGGCTGAAGTGGCAGACAGCAGTAACAGCATGTAATTATAAGCTGCAGCCCTTCATGGAGGTTGAGTTGTTCATTTAGCAACAAATAAAAATATGTCTGTGTGTAGAATTTTTAACTTTTTAATTTGACCTTTGCTTTAACACATTTGCTCGTGTTCTGTCTCCGTAGCACCCGAACCTGCTGCGCCCTGTAACGCCACCCGCGGGACGCAAAAATGGCAGTCGTGGCAGTCGTCCCGCCCTTTCCGACGAACCAGCCTGTCGCTGGGCTCAGGTTTCTGGCACGCCACTGGTCGCCACTCCAGCCGGCGTCTGCTGCGAGCCATCCCTCGCCACGTTGCCCAGATCCTGCAGGCAGACGTACTCTGGCAGATGGGACACACCGGTTAGACCTTTGACTTCTCTGACAGAGGGGCCAGGATTGTGGGGACAAACATCTGTCACAAAATGTTTATATGATCAAACAGAAATTAAGTTTAATGAAAGAATGCTCATGACAAATAACAAAGTAAGAGAGAACATCTTTATTTGTTTTTGGTCTTAAGAATAGTACGCATGCCTCGCAACGTGTTGCTGGAGTTATTGGTGACACCCTATTTGCTTTATATGAAATAGATTTAATCTCTCTCCTCTGTGTGTACAGGTTCTGGTGTGAAGGTGGCAGTGTTTGATACAGGCTTGAGCGAGAAGCACCCCCACTTTAAGAATGTAAAGGAAAGGACCAACTGGACTAATGAAAAGACACTGGATGATGGTGAGGAGTAAAACACAGTGATGATGATGATGGCTGATGCTGATGACTAGCAATGTAACTGATAAAGTCAACTATGTATGAGAGAGAGAGATGGCTGGATGATCACCATCTGTTTTTCAGGTCTGGGCCACGGTACATTTGTAGCAGGAGTGATAGCCAGTATGAGGGAGTGTCAGGGCTTTGCCCCCGACTCCGAGCTGCACATCTTCAGAGTGTTCACCAACAACCAGGTACATCCATGCTCTCAACATACCACTGTGCTTTAGTCCAGTTGTAGTAGTATTGGGTGGGAAGTGGTTAAAAAAAATAAATAATTAAAGACAGGATAAATAAAGCTCAAAGAAAGATATTTGTTTGAGAAGATGATAATTTTGTGCGAATATTTTTGGGTAATACGTGTGCCACACATAACCTCTGTAAAGCCACAAATTGTTATACTTTTCGTATGGATTAAAAAAACAAGGTATGACGTTAATTATTGAGCTTTAGAGGTGGTGGTAGGTGGACTGTTTACATTGTCTACCTTCAATCTTCTCATCTAACTCTCGTCAAGAAAATTAACTGCATTTCCCAAAATGACGAACTATTCCTTTAAATAACATTGTCAGGCTGTGTTATTTATTACTTTTCTATTCAAGAGTCATGAATTCCAACTTGTTTGTTGTGCGTCAAGGCTGCGGTTAAAAATAACCAGAAACTCTGATAACACTGAAACTATAGTAAGCCTTCTCCACAAGTCAATGATGTACCAAAATCTGTCTTAAATCAGGTATCGTACACTTCGTGGTTCCTGGATGCTTTCAACTACGCCATCCTGAAGAAGATTGATGTTCTCAACCTGAGCATCGGGGGGCCTGACTTTATGGACCACCCCTTTGTTGATAAGGTAAGAGACTCTGATCCAGAAACTGGGACGGGTAATATTGTCAGAAAGAGACACACAAAGTAATGCTACATAACTGCATTTGGCGAACTTGACTGATATTTAACCAGGTTGATGAGAACTGGTAGCAGATGTTTGTCTAGGCAAAAAGTAGTCCCCAAACCACCATTCCTCGCTTTAAGGTTACACCCTTTTCACAATGTGTTAATGAGCCGGAAAACGAGCAGGTCAACTGTCAGCGAAAACGGGTCCAACCAGGTGAGTAGACACGTGCATTGCAACATTTGAACTCTGCTCTGCAGCATGTTCACAGCCCACAGATGAGGACAAAAACACCATGTCATCTGCTACATTAAATACTGAATGTTTAAATGTCTGATTTTGTTGTTATAAGTTGACAGCCCAAAGGCGTTTGCTCATTGACAGGGCCTTTTGTGAATCACGTACTGAACGACAGGAACGTGGATCAGCATATTATTAACATTTAAGTGTAGAGTGTGAAAGAAGCAGACCCAACGCCTCTGGAGCCACCAGAGTCAGTTCTATTGCAATATGTTCTCCATGTGACCTTATTTCTGTTAGAATTATATTTAAACCATTGGGAAAATGTCATTTGTTTGCCACACCAACTTAGTCCATTTTTTTTGTTTGATTGACAGGTGTGGGAGCTCACTGCCAACAGAGTGATCATGGTCTCTGCTATTGGCAACGATGGACCTCTGTATGGGTATGCTAAATGAACTTCCAAAGTATGGCATTCCTTCGTATGAATCATAATCCTAAAATATTGTGTTCTCTAACCATCTCACTCCTGTTTCAGTCAGGGCGTCTGCAGGTCTTGAAAATTCTTTTAAAAAAAGCCTTAAAAAGAAGTCAGTTTCCCCAAAAATGTCATTTACAAACGTCTTATACAAATGACTGATATTTTTTCTTGCCTGCTTTAGACGCTAACATTAGTTATACATTGTTTTTTATGCGGTTGCAAGCTGTTGGGAGACGTTCGATAAACTACAAGTGACACTGGTGTAACAGTGGACTGCACACAGGATGCTCTTGAATCATTTTTATGTTGAGTTTCAGTCAGCACCATGTTGCTACTGCTAGCCATAGTAGCTAGGAACCTCATAATGGGCAAGTGTCGATTTTTAGCAAAAACTGAGTGGATACTGTTAAAGTTTGTAATACCACTTAAGATACAACAAGGTAGCAACTGCTGTTAACATTAGTTTTCTTCTGGACTATTGAAACAAACATATCTCTGAATAGTTGAAGTGAGACAGAAGAAATGCATTCTCTTATAAATAAATGGCTGAATGACTTCACAAGTGATACAGGTTGGTCGGGTATCACCAGTAACCTAAGGTGGCTAATGTTAGCAAACTTATGTATAATGCAAATCACTGCGTCAGTTCGTTGACTTTATGACTCTTTTCCACTTGTGCTACTTTTACAATAGCTTAGCATTTTAGCTAATTGCTAAACGGTAGCAGCATTATCCAAGTTGTCACTTGTAGCCGCTGTTTCAGCGATAGTCTCACTTAAAGTTTAGCAGGGTGGTTTTTAGCCAAATCACTTCACCATTAGTTCAGATGGATATTTTCCTCCATTTTAAAATGTTCTCATTGTAGAAGAATTTCTCTGTAGTTGTTTGATGAAAATCCTTGTTTAACAGGACAAAAATGCTTACTTCCACTACACCACTTTGACCGCTTTAATTATCCAAATGACCCCCTGGCCAACTGGGTTTTATGACCCTGCTGAACATCTGCTGACTCGCCCTCCTCTATAAAAGATCATTAAAAGGACAAAACAGGAACGAGAGATTATTTTTTCTCCTCTCTTGTACCCGTCATGTTGTTGTGCTGAGATGGAACTGTGAACTGGTTCTTTTAAGTCTTGTAAATGAATTAAAGTAAGTTTCTGTCCCTCAGCACCCTGAACAACCCAGCAGACCAGATGGATGTGATCGGGGTCGGGGGGATCGACTTTGAGGACAACATCGCCAGATTTTCCTCTAGAGGCATGACCACCTGGGTGAGTTGCTCCACCACACACACACACACACACACACACACACCATATCATTTATCAGTTTTAGAGCAGACATCTACTTCAGAAACCCTACCCTCTGCTTTAGTCAACCATAATCTAAACTGCTGATCCCTCATCCACATCCCATCATCCATTCACACAAACACACACACCACACACACTTTTTATCAGTCATAACCCAAAACAGACATCTGATTAAGGCTTCACTCTCTGATCCAGTCAGTCTCTGTGCCCCCTCAACCACCGTCAGCTAGCCATGAAGAGGCCAGAAGGAACAGACAGCACTCACTCACCCACTCAGCTCTCCAACCTGACTACATCAAAAACATTTCAAAATGCAGCCCTTTTAAATGCCCTTTTCTCTACTTTTGTTCATTTTTTTCCTACTTTCTGCCTTTTTTTCCCCCTGCCCACTATTTTCAAGTTTTTTTACTTTCTGCTTTTCCTTTTTTGTCTCTGCCTTTGTTGGCATTGTGTGATAGTATACAATCTACCTGTCAGTCATCATCACATATACAATCAACACCTGATGTCTGCGGGATGCCCTTATTTTTAACAGTAGTGGGGTTGTGTAGTGACTTTAAATTGCTTCTGTGACCAGAGTGTGGCTTTATGGTGTAGGCATAATGACATAAACTGAAACATATGTTTAAGTGTGTGAATAAGAGCTATTTGAAATTTTGAATTACAGCTTTACTTCTTGCTATCCAGAAAACAACTGATGCGTGTGTGTAAACTGCGCTCTGTCAGTCTCAATCTTTGTCTCATTATCTGTATCCATCTCCCATCTCTGTGCAGGAGCTCCCAGGGGGCTACGGCAGGGTGAAGCCTGACATCGTCACCTACGGTTCAGGAGTTCGGGGATCAGGGATGAAGGAGGGCTGTCGCTCTCTGTCTGGCACCAGTGTGGCCTCTCCTGTGGTGGCCGGTGCCGTTACTCTCCTGGCCAGGTCAGTATCATAAACGGTACTATGTTGTATGGTATATTCTTAAACTGTTGGAATTTGATTAGGTTGTTGTTCAACTGTGTGTTTATGCAGTGGGTCTTGTAGGTGTATTTTACCATAAGGTTATTTAAGTTGTGAGCTGCTGTTGGTGATGCGATGTTATTATTATTTTCATGCCGAGATATCACAACTCAAGCGTGTGATTGTACTGATTCTGAAAAAAACTCCAGTGTGCATCGGATCAGTCTACCTCGCCTACTGTGTCCCACAATGCAAAGCGCTGGTGGTGGTTTGCCATTAGCCGTGCTATTGTTTACTTCCGCTTTCCAAAACCGCAAACCAGCTAAGCCTGGCGTAGAATACTGCAAAATAATTTGACAGTTTCATACTGCATACTACTATGAAAAGCAGTATGCACTACATCAGAGGCCGGGGTCAGATACAGAGCAGCAGTCCTAAAGCTGGTAGAGATGTGTTGTCTTGCTCAGGAAGCAGACATCAGGACTGATATCTGCAGTTCTCTGGTTGGAGAGCCGCCTGACTAATAATTAGAAAATCCAGCTCTATACAGTCTTATGGGGTTCTAAAGATTTAAATGTCAAATATTTAAAATGTAATGCAGTCAAAAGTTATATGTTTTTTAAGTTGTATTCTGGCAATCTAGTCATGAAAACATGTCCCTTGTAGCGTGGAGAGTCACTGGAAACTGTAGTTTTAGATGAAGCGTGGAGCTCTCTGAGGCTCTTCTGTGGTGCGAGGCTGCTGTTACAGCTGACCTGTAGAGGAGTTTGACATCAGAAGATACATGTAGGTTTTTTTTAAAGCTTGATGTGTGTAATTATGTCTTGTGCAGTAATCCTACATGAGCAGGCAGTGAAATGTGTCCCAGAGGATGGAGGTGTGCCACTGACTAACGTCGGGTATTATTGTCAGTCTGTCAATATCCCGGCTTTACATGGTGAAAGCCTTCTTGTTACATAGCTGTAACTGAGCTGATTTTGTGAGCTCATGTTGCTGGGATAAGCATCATACCACCCTTGTTGACAACAGGCACCTCTCCCTTTTCCCAGGTGAATGACACACACCCACACACAGCCCATCCCTCTTCTTTCCTCCAGCACTGCTCTGAATTAAAGCTGTGGAATCTGACACCAGCAGACTCACCGATACAAACTAATCCAGCCTGTCCTTCTTTGTTCTATAGCACCGTCCTGAACCGGGAGTTGGTAAACCCAGCCTCCATGAAGCAGGCCCTGATCGCCTCAGCCCGCAGGCTGCCAGGGGTCAACATGTTTGAGCAGGGCCACGGGAAACTAGACCTGATCCGAGCCTACCAGATCCTCAACAGTTACAAACCTCAGGCCAGGTAGATGTCTCGGTGTGCACAGATACAAAAATGAGCTCCTAAATGAGCACCGATGTACATGTTAGATCAGCTAAGTCTGTTGACTCTTTCAAACAACAATTAAAAACACACTTCTTTAGATTGGCATTTCTATAATTCTTCAGGGTGTGTTCTGGGTGGTGTTGGGTTTTTGCATATGCAATTATTTATTTTTTCCTCATTTTGTGTTTTATTATGTGTATTGATGTTGATGTAAAGCACTTTGTAACCTGTGTAAAAAAAGGTGCTATATAAATAAAGTTTTACTTACTTACTATGTATCACTACTGCATGGATTCAGAAAGCTGTGCACGCATTAAGACAGGCAAAGTCTGTTCCTCAGCTACAATGATCTAACTGTGTCCACAAATGTTGTCTTGCACATGTAGGCGCATACACGACAATTACATAACACGAAAGGAGACCAAGCCTGTGCTGTCACAGCCTTCTCTCTCTGGAGGAACGGGATAGGCAGAATCACTGTTGTCCTTTTTAAAGGAGTGCTCCACTGAGTATCAAATACTCACCGCCTATATTCTTGCTATGTGGCTCTGAAAAGTTTGCAGCCGGCTCCTTCATGAAGGACAGCAGCTGTAGTCCGTTTTGAATCACAATAGTTACAATGGATTACAATGGTGCGCCGGAGTCACATTAAAAGTAGACAAACCACTTGTGGATTATCCTACAGGAGTGGTCTGAGACGTTTATGTGGACATTTTAACATTCAGTGGAGTATTCCACTAAAGTATTTCTCCATAACTGTTTCTGCATACCAGAGTAGCACCAACGCATTGATCTGTTATTAAAAACTAAATTGTGACTGGTCAACTTTAATATGATATGGTCTGGTGTGATTATAATGAATGAATGATTGAATGCAGTTTTTATTATTGTGCCATGCATGCAACTATTACGCAGCCAGCCTTTTGATCATCTGTACACCAGAAGTTTTCAGGGTTTTGTCAAGCTGTTTCATGGAATATTGACAGTCTTAAATCGTCATAGTATGTACAATACAAAAGAAAAAAGGACTCAGTTTCCACTCCTCCCAAATCACACAGCTCAGACACTCGCACGAATACCAGCTCTCAACTGGGCAACTAAAGGTCTTTGGCTTCTATACAAGTTAGATGTAACGTGATTCAAGGACAAAGTTTTTATTTAATACACAAATATGTGATTGGCCTTGGACAAGGTATTTTCAAACTGCTTTTCTTCAAAACATACGTTTCTATGTACATGCATATTTACATATTTATTTATTTACATATTTGTGTATGCTATTTCAGGTTCTTTATCTTTTTTACAATAACATAATATATATTAAAATATATGCAATATTATGAAAATATTTGTATTCATTAGTTTCAATCCAGAAATACTGACATGAATATATTGACCAACACAGTGGTGGAATCATGCTATAAAAGTAATTTACAGGTTTTTCCCCATGCTTGTTTTAATCACTGTCCTCTTATGTAACCTTGTTTCTGCATCTCTGGTGGTTTGTCTCAGACAGACGGCACATAATAAGCTTGTTTCAGAAAAGCTTATGCAATGCAAAAACAGAGTTATACAGTACCCTTTCCCATCCTTGTCTCCTGCCAGTCTTTCTCCCAGCTACATCGACCTGACAGAGTGTCCGTACATGTGGCCTTACTGCTCTCAGCCCATCTACTATGGAGGAATGCCCACCATCGTCAATGTGACCATCCTCAACGGCATGGGTGTCACTGGCAGGATTGTCGACAAGGTACACACACACACACACACACACACACGACTACTCAAATCAAATCAAGAAAATCTTTTTTTCAGTTTCCTTTCGTTAAATACTACTCTAAAAAGAACACATGATTTACTGAATATTATTTCCTCAAGTTCTGTTGGAGAACAAGTGAAGGACGAGTTTCATCCTTGACTGACCTGGTTTTGCATCATGATGAACTCAGTTTAAAAAAAACATCTTCCCTATAAGCCTTCTAAAGGTTGCTCTCTCCTGTTCAGCCCATCTGGCAGCCCTACCTCCCCCAGAACGGCGACCACATCGACGTGGCAGTCTCTTATTCACCTGTGCTGTGGCCGTGGGCCGGCTACCTGGCTGTGTCCATCTCCGTGGCCAAGAAAGCAGCATCGTGGGAAGGGATCGCTCAAGGTCATGTTATGGTCACAGTGGCGTCGCCTGCAGAGAATGATGTGAGTCACTGCAGCAGCACCTGAGCTCTGTCTTCTAAGTAGCTTTAGCTTTTTCTGGAGCAGAGGTTCCCAAACTTTTTTTGTCTGATGTACCCCCACATCCCTGTCAGATGAGCTCAAGTTCCCCTTCATGGACACCCATCATGTGTTCACTTAAATTGATTTTGAAGTGGATGTTAAGTGACACTACAAGTGGATCTTTACAATGTTTTTTTTTTTTATAAAGTTGAATTTTCAATGTTTAGGTTAGTTTTGTCAAGTTTGCAGTCATACTACTACCACTTTGAGTGACATAAGCTGAACCTTTAACCATTTATGTTTTACTTTTAGCTGTCTACTTCAGCTGTTTATCCATTACGGTAGCACATTTATTTAACTGTTTGTTCATTATTTTACCTAATTATTTTAACTGTGTATCCATTACTTTTAGCTAATTAATTCATTTGTTTATCCATTACTTTTATCTGACTAATTCAACCATTAATCTATTACTTTTAGCTAACTAGTTCAGCTGTGTATTAATTATTTTAGCTAACTGTTTCAACTCTTTATGCATTACTTGTATCCAGTTATTTCAACAATTTCTCCATTTTTTTTTTCTGTTTCAACATTTCATAAAATACTTTTAGCTAAATATTGAATATATAGCTGTTCATCTATTAATTTAAGATAACTATTTCAACGTACCCCTGGTTTGGAATAACTCTTGTAGAGTATCTGGCTTGTGTAATTAATTACTCCTCTACACTTATGGCCCATTCATCTTCTTGACCTTTCACCCCTTGCAGTCTGAGGTGGGCGGTGAGCTGACCTCTACAGTCAAACTGCCCATCAAGGTGAAGATCGTGCCGACCCCCCCGCGCAGTAAGAGGGTGCTGTGGGACCAGTACCACAACCTACGCTACCCGCCTGGCTACTTTCCCCGAGACAACCTCCGCATGAAAAACGACCCACTAGACTGGTGCGTGCGTGCGTGCGTGCGTGCGTGCGTGCGTGCGTGCGTGTGTGTGTGTGTGTGTTTACCTGATGTCTGTAACCTCTTTCACTACACCCACTTTATCTGCCATCTGTGATTTGGTTGATTTTTGGTTTAAAAAATGTAATTCGTTTTGTTTTAATGCTCTGGACACATGACATGTTTTGACCTTAATCAACTGAAATGTGAAATTTTATTGATTATTTTATGTTTACAGGAATGGAGACCACATCCACACTAACTTCAGGGACATGTACCAGCACCTGAGGAGTATGGGATACTTTGTCGAGGTGCTCGGAGCGCCCATCACCTGCTTTGATGCCAGCCAGTATGGTAAGAATACAGAGACTAAAAACAAACGACAACAGAATTAGAAGACGTCCACTTTAAAAGGACTACCACAGCTCCCGGCCGTTAATGAAGCGTTTTTTCTCAGAGTACTGTTTGCTTATGGTTGAGCAGAAGATCAAGCTAATGGGTTGTTTGCCGTTGTGTCTCTGCAGGCACATTGCTGATGGTGGACAGTGAGGAGGAGTATTTCCCTGAAGAGATCACCAAGCTGAGGAGAGACATCGACAATGGCCTGTCGCTCATTGTCTTCAGTGACTGGTACAACACCTCGGTCATGAGGAAGGTCAAGTTCTATGACGAAAACACCAGGTATGTAACTCTCTTTGACACTTTACTACTGCTGATAATTGATATCATAACAATAACACTGGCTAATGTTAAAGACCATTAAAACCTAACTTATTAAGTCTTACGATGAGAGATGAGGTCCTACATAAACACATTCTGTGTGTGTGTTTTGCTCTTCTCTCTGGTTTGAAGTAGACAGTGGACTCAATGATAAAAAGGTAACGGCCAGTTTTTCTGTGCAACAATCACAATTTATCAATATTTGGACCAAATTCTGAAGTTGTCAATTGTCTTTTACTGCATTTAGCCCTAGCCTTTTGGTGCAACCAGTTCTTGTGTAATTTCTTTTAGAAAACATGTATACAGCAAATCTCAAGTTTATAATTAAAGCCCCTGAAAACTTGGCTTCAAATCTTAGCGTTTCTCTGTAACATTAAATATTCATCACTAGTAAGCAACAATCCAAATTAACAAAAAAAAACTCTCTAGATGTTATTTATTAAGAGTACTCCAGCATTATGCTTCTGTACCATTGTTGGTACCATTGTTTAGTAAAAAGGATCTAAATTGTTGCAGCTGAACCAGAGATATCGTCTTTTTTATTCCACACATCCTTTTTCCTTGTCAAAACCTGGCGCCTAAATTACCCACAATGCATCTCACAATGCCAGCAGTTTGGTTGGAGATTCAGGTGTGTTGTTCTAGTAGCGGCTAATGTAGCCTCGAGCCGCTAGCCTCAAGCAGAGATGAGGAGCGGGCTACAAATGTCTGGTAAGCTCACTTCTTTCTAACTCTACACCCCACAAGGTTTTTTTCATTTTCAAACTTGTAGTCTTCAGCCCCAACCAACGCTGACTCAAGTGACATGACTTGAGGCAATTAATCAGACTTCACACAGCTGCCTCTGGAGCCACAAAAGGCTTTATACAACTTTTTTTTCACATGTGCAGTAGTACTCCCTGACCTGTAAACGGACTTTGATGTGTAAAATCGGCAGAGTTCCCCTCGAAAAACTAAGCTAATGTGCTTCATCACGACTGTGTTGGTGTGGCTCTGTCAGATATGACTGACAATTACCAAACGAGGCACCAACTGTCATCAGATTCTGATTCAGATGTTGCTAAATCCTGATTGGTGGACAGACACCAGCTGAGCCTCGCCCACTTGAAACCAGTGAGAAGAGCACAGACAAAAACACAAAATACAGACAATCTATCATGTGAAATAACCAAAACAAATGTTTGCTTTGGCAGAAAATAATGTGTTGTTGTAGGACCCCATCACTCGTAGTGATAATTTCTCAATCAACAAGCTGATGGAGACAAACGTTTGCCTTTTAAAATGATTCTATAAATGGCAAGTGTAATATACTTTTGGCACAAATTGACACTGACTCATACAGTGGCAATGCTTTGTTTTAAAATAATTCCTGGGAATATATTTGTATACAGGGATTCATATCACTGCAGATGCAGTGTAAAACTCTCGCTCTGATATAAATAAATAAATAAATTGCAGCTCCAGCAATTCCAGACGAATTCAATAAGTAATGCAGAGTGTTTTTTGATTAATTATGTTTTTGTAGAATGAGCTGTAGGAACTGAACTGTATTGTAGTGCACCGGTGCTCTAAAGTCCTCCCTGACTGACTACTCTTACTTGGGAAGCTCCCTGTGTCTATTTCTTTAAAATGATCTGTGTCCTCTTCTTCTTTTATGAGACAGTTCAATAATTAAACAGCTATTACCTCAAAAGCTCCTGCTTCCACCAACAGCTTTATCATGTTATAATGATAGCAAGATAAACTGCGTTGTGTAGTTTACAGCTCGCTGTATCACAGCATCTGTCCGACTCCCTCTCTGCAGTGTTAGACTCTCTTTATGCCGCCTCGCTCTGTAATAGATGTAATATATCACAGCTTTTCACATTCAGAGCAGAGCTAAAAATTACTCATGATTCCTTGCTGCTCCATTCACATCCCACTCAAGCTGTCGCACAAAATCCACAGGATTAAAAGTCTTTAAATACAGCTAAATATAGTCTGTATGGCTTCAAAATATTATGCTGAGTAATTCAGTTTTAATTGAATGGCGATGGTTCATTTGAGATTTGTCTATTCACTGCTGCCTTTTCTGGACAAATCAACCCAGGTACAGAAAACTGAATTAGGAACTCAGCTTTTTCACATTATAAATGTACTGCTATTGTTAAGTATTTTTCTTATGATTTTTTAAAGTTGCCATTTTTAACACAACCTGGTGTTACTTTGAGCCAAATTGTGTTGGATTTTATGTTGATTTATTTCTGTGAAAATTACTTTGTTTTTCACATGGCCTCTTATTTTCCTTAATCAATCCTCTCTTTCTGTAATTTGCAATAGTGGGTGATTTCTTGATAGTTATTTCTGTAGGTTTATATTTTTGTTTGCTTAAATCAGGGGTGTCAAACTTAAGGCCCGCGGGCCAGAACCGGCCCGCTAAAGGGTCCAATCTGGCCCACTGGATGACTTTGCAAAGTGTGAAAACAGCAGAGAAGTCATTAATTCCAATTTTTCAATAAAATGTAATGCTATTCCTATTGCACTGTCCTAATAAGAGCAGCAGGCACAAAGCCTTTCTGGCAGAAAGCCCTGAAGGCTAACTTCTCTCGCGTGCGAGTAGCAGGCCCTATGCTGTAAACGCTATTATAGATCCCACATTCTTACATATACGCTACGTGACACAACACTGTCAATAGTAGACCACTGTTCATGCAGGAGCCGCCGGTGGAAAATGTCTTTGTCAAAAAGGAGAAAAGTGGACACAGAGTGTCGGGTTTTCCAAGAAAATGTTTTGTGCCTTTGTAGATCCACTGTGATTTGTAAATTGTAAAAGTGGAAAAACTGGGACATCTTGTTGAAATTGTTGTTTTTCTTAAGACATCTCAGGCTGTTCATCATCTGTTTTGTAAATGGATGGTTGATTAATTGTGAACATTTTCAGAATGTACTTGTACTTATTTACATAAAAGAAAGGGAAACACTTGGAGGTATTATTATTTATAGGTTATTATGCAATGGTTTTACTGGTCCGGCCCACTTGAGATCAAATTGGGCTGTATGTGGCCCACGAACTAAAATGAGTTTGACACCCCTGGCCTAAATGAATTGTAGAGATGATTTTCTTGATGTGACTTGCAGGCAGTGGTGGATGCCGGACACTGGGGGCGCTAATGTACCAGCTCTGAACGACCTGATCTCTGTGTGGGGGATGGCTTTCAGTGATGGGCTGTACGAGGGAGACTTCACCTTGGCTGATCATGACAGTAAGACACAAACACACACCCTCTTCAGTTTCTGATGGCATTATTCCTCTGGTCACCTGTTTTGTTAGTATTGTTTTATTCACACAGTTTTTTAGAAAATAAAGCTGGTTGTTTCTTTCTCTGTCTCAGTGTACTATGCCTCAGGCTGCAGCATCGCCCGTTTCCCAGAAGATGGAATAGTGATTGCCAAGAATCTAAAGGACCAAGGTACTAGCACCCCTCTTAAAGTATTGAACCCAGCTAAGTGTAGCACAGTGCTGGCCAGCAGCCATGCAGGCTGACTTTTTAATCAGTGTGTCAGTTTAGTTCAAGTGTAACACCACAGTGTATGTGTGCGCGTGTGTGTGTGTGTTTGATAGGCCTGGAAGTGTTAAAGCAGGAGACGGCAGTGGTGGAGGGGGTTCCCA
>SEMN01000787.1:0-205300 GCA_005408345.1 Macquaria australasica
TATTGGTGTTGCTATTATAATGTTGCTCTTAGTGTTGTTTCCGTTGGTGTTAACATCAATGCCATTACCATATCTATACTGTATTGTGCTGCTGTATGTTCTCTTTCCTCCTGCTCTCTCTCTCCCGCTCCCCCCTTCTCCCTTCAACCCAACCGGTCGAGGCAGATGACCGCCCACCTTGAGCCTGGTTCTGCTCGAGGTTTCTACCTGTTAAAAGGGAGTTTTTCCTTGCCACTGTCGCATAGTGCTTGCTCATGGTGGGAACTGTTGGGTCTCTGTAAATATAAAGAGTCGGTCTAGATAGCCTGAGATAACTTTGTTATGATATGGCGCTATATAAATAAAACTGAATTGAATTGAATTTTAAATATCGCCTCAGTCAGTGGTCTGTGTTCAAACACTGAAACACGTTTCTAAAAGAGTCCTGCTCCACTGCAGCTAGAACTGCAATCACAGGAGTACAACTGAAAACAGCTTCCCTATTAAAAGCTGATTTGTGTTCAGACAGAGTGAGGTGTAACTCCCCTACAGTTCCACTGCTCTTACCTTCACAATTGCTCCTTGTTTTACCAGATAGCCTTCCTTTGTGCCCAGCTGAAAAAAAAGACATTTGTGTTAGTAGAAAAATGATTCTACAGTGAGTGAAGTATTGACTTTCAAGGATAATTCTGGTTTATTACAACTTGGATCTGGGCCAAAATCATCTTAACTCAAGGTCCATTGACTAGCTTTTTTGGAGCTTTCAACTCCATCTCACGGTTCTTCATTAGTGAATGAAGTTGTTGGCTCATTTGTCATGGGGTTGGTCCAGTCAGTTCAGTCGTCACGTGACCTAAGTATGGAACTCCCATCACATGATAACAGGTGACTGTACATGAGGACAGATGGTAACCTCTGTCTCTATTCAAAGATGGTCTCTGGTGTCAGATGTGAATGTCCTTCTTGATCTTTCTCTGGTCATCCACTGACTTCTGGTCAATGACCTTTGCCAACAGGCCAAAACCACTCACAGCAGGGAAAAGGTCAGAGAGTGCCCGTCTGACATGGGGCACCCGCCTCTCTATCCTCCTCCTCACTGATAAGATGTTGTGCTCTGTGTAGGAGGGTCCTCAGTGATCTTTATGTTGTAAATGGTTAGAGTTCAAATTGGATATTGGTCTGTATGAGTGGGTTTCCTGTACACTGGAGTCTTTATGCTCCTTTCAGCCTTCACATGAACATAGGTTCCTAAAAATGGCAACTTACCATCCTCGTCCTGTTCACTAGTGACCTTGATGTGTGGCTTGAGGTTATTCATGTGTTGGGTGAAGCTGTCAATACTGGTGCAGTTTGAAGAAAGTGTCAACCACATACCAGTGCCAGCAACTGAGAGATGTGGTTGAAAGCTCAGCTCCAGCTTGGGGTGCCCCAGCAGCCAAATGGTTAAGGATAACTGCAACCAGTCCACAGTTCTACTCCTGGTAGCAGGATCTTTGTTGCATGTCATACCCCTCTCTCTCCCCACATTTCCCATCTCTCTCTGCGTTAACGATTAAAGCCAGTTGACTTTTAAATGTTTCCCACAGTCTCGTTTTAAAACTACAACCCTGTAAAATAGTCTTAAATATATACTTCATGGCTGCATACATGATATAATGCTTAAAAACTGAGTCTAAAGCTACATATCACAGGCAAAAAGTTATCATCTCACCAGTTGATGATGCAGGCAGAACACATGGAAATAAAGGAGCAGTAAGTATTTCAGGGTAGAGCCATATAGCTAGGATTATAGTACTGTATTAAAAATTGAAATGTAATTAATTCTAACACAACCCTAATGTTACTCTAAACTCCAATATAGTAACATCTTGGCTCTCACACAGTGGTTCTGTCAGTCCTGAACAGGTATTTTTCTAAAGTAACCCGTAACCCCCCAAATAATACAGTTAACTAATAGAGTGCTGCAGGGATGACGTATCTTTGTAGGCCAACCCAGAAGTTAGTATCGCCCTGGTTACCTCGACAAAAAGCCAATGGGATTTTTGCATTTGATTTTGGATTATTGCAGAAAATAAGCTCTGTGGCAAACAAAAGTTTATGATACTTACACGTTTTGTTCAGCAAGATAATCTTCACAAATGAACACCACTTTTATGATTTTTGAAGCATAAATGCAATCACTAGACTTAAAAAGCTAACATTAGGTTATGAACAACTACAGCACAGTTGCATGACTTCAACATCACCACCACTAAGCCTCCAACTTGTAATTTGGTTTGGCAGGCTTACCTCTTCTACAAAAGCCTTTGGGAAAGTTTGACTTTGAAGAGCGCGAGTATAAACACAACAAGGCTGTAAAGGCGGACGAGTGAGTAGATGAGTTTGTGTTCAGTGTGATGATGTTTAATGTCCCCGACAACCTCTGTAGTCTCATTTAGCCACTTGTTAGCAACCACTTTTTTAAAGACACGCAGAACAAAACGTGAAAATCTTTTAAGCGTGTGTTAACCACAGACCTTATTTCATCATCTAACCAAAAATCCATTCAACAAACCCATTGACTTCGAGATGAGGGAACCGAAAGTGCAAAAATGCTAACTCATTTCCAGGTTTTAGGACTCATTCTTGCAGCACTCTATAACATGCCCATTCTAGGAAGTCTTACTGGGTAGTAAACTAGTAATCTGCCTATTCTATTGTTAGCAGCTTACTTTAGAGACAAAGGACTTGTCTCTGTACTTGTCTTACTAGATCTTAGTGCTGCATTCGATACCATTGACCATCACATTCTATTACAGAGACTAGAACATTTTATTGGCATTAAAGGTACTGCACTAAGCTGGTTTAAATCCTATTTATCAGATCGATATCAGTTTGTACACGTTAATGATGAATCCTCTATGCACGCCAAAGTTAGTCACGGAGTTCCACAAGGTTCTGTGCTTGGACCAATTCTATTTACCTTGTATATGCTTCCTTTAGGCAATATTATTAGGAAGCACTCCATAAATTTTCATTGTTATGCAGATGATACCCAATTATATTTATCGATCAAGCCAGATGAAACCAATCAATTAGCTAAACTTCAAGCATGCCTTAAGGACATAAAAACCTGGATGACCTGCAATTTTCTGATGTTAAACTCAGACAAAACCGAAGTTATTGTACTTGGCCCCGAACACCTTCAAAACACATTATCTAAAGATATAGTTTCTCTAGATGGCATTGCCCTGGCCTCCAGCGAAACCGTAAGGAATCTTGGAGTTATCTTTGATCAGGATATGTCCTTTAACTCCCAAATAAAACAAACTTCAAGAACTGCCTTTTTTCATTTACGTAACATTGCAAAAATCAGGCACATCCTATCTCAAAAAGATGCAGAAAAACTAGTCCATGCATTTGTTACGTCTAGGCTGGACTATTGCAACTCTCTATTATCAGGCTGCCCCAATAAATCCCTTAAGACTCTCCAGCTGATTCAGAATGCTGCGGCACGTTTACTGACAAGAACCAGAAAAAGAGAACATATTTCTCCAATATTAGCTTCTCTACACTGGCTCCCTGTAAAATCCAGAATAGAATTTAAAATCCTTCTCCTCACCTTCAAAGCCCTAAATGGTCAGGCACCATCATATCTTAAAGAGCTCATAGTACCCTATTACCCCACTAGAGCACTGCGCTCCCAGAATGCAGGGTTCCTTGTGGTTCCTAGAGTCTCTAAAAGTAGAATGGGAGCCAGAGCCTTCAGCTATCAAGCTCCTCTCCTGTGGAACCAGATCCCAGTTTGTGTACGGGAGGCGGACAACCTCCTCACATTTAAGAGTAGGCTTAAGACTTTCCTCTTTGATAAAGCTTATAGTAGGGCTGACTCAGGTGACCCCTGAGCCCCCCTTAGTTATGCTGCTATAGGCCTAGACTGCCGGGGGACTTCCTATGATGCACTGAGCTCCTTTCTCCTCCTCTTCCTCTCCATCTGTACGCCCTCATATCCCATCAATGCTTGTTATTAATTCAACTTCTTCCCGTAGTTGTGTGCTTTCTCTCCTCTCTCTCTCTCCCTCCCCTTCTGTTGCTTTCTGCAGGTGTTTCTGCCTCTGGAGCTGTGGAGTCTGGGTCTGTGGTTGCTGCCGCCTGCTGCCCCGTGCTCCTGCTCTGCACCCGCTGATGCTATTGCTGTTGTTGCTGTTATTAGTATTGCTATTATAATGTTGCTCTTAGTGTTGTTTCTGTTGGTGTTAACATCAATGCCATTACCATATCTATGCTGTATTGAGCTGCTGTATGTTCTCTTTCCTCCTGCTCTCTCTCTCCCGCTCCCCCCTTCCCCCTTCAACCCAACCGGTCGAGGCAGATGACCGCCCACCTTGAGCCTGGTTCTGCTCGAGGTTTCTACCTGTTAAAAGGGAGTTTTTCCTTGCCACTGTCGCATAGTGCTTGCTCATGGTGGGAACTGTTGGGTCTCTGTAAATATAAAGAGTCGGTCTAGACTTGCTCTATTCGAAAAAGTGCCCTGAGATAACTTTGTTATGATATGGCGCTATATAAATAAAACTGAATTGAATTGAATTGAACTTTAGAGCAGACAAACACACTGTTAAATCCATTCCTGACACTTGTTTTTTTGGTTTTGGATAGGCAAAAAAACACCAGCCTTCAAATTCTTCAGATACAGAGAATTGCTCCATGCACACCGCTTCAAGATATGGAGAAATCCAAAGCTCGACAGGCCTGCTGTGCCTAGTTATGGTTACTAAGCTATGACTGGACAATCACTGTTTGGTGCAGGGTTTAGCAAACAGTCAATTACTTTGGTGAGTAGAATATTTTCATAACTGTTAGAAATTATGGCCAAAACTATAATATCGACATTGTAATAATACAGAATTATCTTTTAAGGCTGACATGCAAAGAAAGTTGAATTTGAACTCTCTTGTAGGTTACTTTGGTGACATCACATCACAGAGGTATTTTGATTTTTTTTTTTTGTATCAGTTGGTATCAGGTGTGTGTTGTGGGTGTCATACCGATGGTGCATTTGGCACCAGATCGTTTTCTGTGCGGCCCATCTGTATGGCTGTGTGAACTTGCACAGACTCATAGATGGACGGCTCCTCCACACGCCACGGGTACGGACACTTCAGCACGATGAGGGTTCCTGGTACAGAGACAGGGGGGAGGTTACAGGTCTGACTACCTGGCATTAAAACATAGTAGAAAATACAACATCCAACAACACGACAGACCTGTGTGGGGCTTTTCTCTTGCTGAATTGGAAAATGTGGAGTTGAGATTTTATAACAATGCTGGGGTGTGTTGTAATGCACTATGCAACCCTGGAAAATCATCAGCTGCAAACAAAGAAGTAGGTAGTAGGTTTTAAGCAATCCTGTAATACCTCAGTATGACAGCTGGCACCATACTGCACTGTTGTTTGTTCCTGATTAACCCTGAAATATATATTTTTTTATTTTACCTTTTTTTAAACTTAAGATTTGTCTCTGAGTTATACAATAACTTCCGGGTGAAAATAATGAACATTTTAATTTATTTGATTATGTATCTATTGAGGAGGACATTGGGTGTCTGCCTCAGTTTGTGTGTTGACTTCTTTCTTTCGCTTTCTTATCTTTCTCTACAGAGGATGTCATCTCCACTGCCCTCTTTAAAAAAACAACACCTACATCAGAATGATGTTGGTTGATTTCAGCGACGCATTCAACACAGTCACCCCCATGAAACTGTTTCGCAAGCTCAGCACTCTGGGTACTGAGTACTACACTCTGCAACTGGATATTGGACATTCTCACCAACAGACCCCAGAAAGTGGCGGTCACACCTCCTCCACTCTACTGCTGAACACCGGAGCCCCCCAGGGCTGTGTGCTCAGCTCCCACTTGTTCACCCTGTACACCCACAACACGGAGAGAACTCTGTTGTGAAGTGTGCTATTGCTTTACATCCCTATGTGGAACTGTATTGTGCTGCTGTATGTTCTCTTTCCTCCTGCTCTCTCTCTCCCGCTCCCCCCCTCCACCTTCAACCCAACCGGTCGAGGCAGATGACCGCCCACCTAGAGCCTGGTTCTGCTCGAGGTTTCTACCTGTTAAAAGGGAGTTTTTCCTTGCCACTGTCGCATAGTGCTTGCTCATGGTGGGAACTGTTGGGTCTCTGTAAATATAAAGAGTCGGTCTAGACTTGCTCTATTCGAAAAAGTGCCCTGAGATAACTTTGTTATGATATGGCGCTATATAAATAAAACTGAATTGAATTGAATTGTGCAGATGACACCCCTATCATGTATGTATATGCGTAACAATATATCTTACTAAATAAATATAATTTTGCTTTCCTTTTTATTGCTTCATTTAGTGCTACTTTTATATACTTTGTTCTATTTTATTGTTTTATTCTATTCTAATTAAAAATATTTGAATATTATCTGTATCTATATCTGTGTGTGTAGCATCCAAACTCCAATGTGTTTAATTACTAAAAAGGCCAAGATGTCCTCTATCAGGGACAAGAGGTTTAACCCAGTGGCAGGTACCTCAGGAGTAAGAGACAAAGATGCGTGTGCTAACACCAGCCATGGTATCTAAACTAAACCTAGTGCTCCATTTACCAGCCAGGAGGCTGCAGGGAAAGAAATGAGCTGCTGAATCTCAGCTCTTACCTCTTCTCTGTGCATTGTGGTAGTCCTATGCTGGTATACTGCCTTGCCCCAGGTGTGTCGTGTGGTAAACAAATAGATTTTGGAAAATGCACAACTTTAGCACAGCATCAGCTGACTCAGGGTATTAAACAGGACTCACCTTAAGGCCCTTATCATGTCAGTAGAAACTATGTATTGAGGCATATTCCCAATATTAAAATGTAATTAATCAAATGACCACAGACCAGTTGACACACAATCACCTGGGGCTTTTGAGGCCCCTGGGCTTCTAGGGCCCCAGGGGAGTTAGATGGACTGGTCATCCAGCCTTACCCCAACCTAACGTCTGTAACTGAAAGGATTTGTTGAGTAGCATACAGTCTGGCTGGAAGCTCTGCCTGGGAGGAGAAGTTCAGGGCTAAAATTCCCCTGACTTCAGCCTAGTGACTTTGTTTCACCCTTAAGTGTGATAGACAGAAATTGGTCACATCTGTTCATCACATAAAAGTTGGTCAACAGTTAGGTAAGGCAAGTAAAAACCTTTGGGTTATGGTTGAGGGTTAGGAAACTAAAACACTGATTAATGCTTGGTTAATGTTTTGGTCTGGGCTCTGTGAGAAAACAGCAGAAAGGTTGTGAGTGAACTGGAAACTGAACCCAGGTCATCACAGCTCAAAGTAAACATACAGTATCTACTATATCTACTGTAATAGTAGTCCATGCCTTTATTTTCTCTCGTTTGGACTACTGTAGCTCACATCACCCCCATTCTTGCATCTTTGTACTGGCTCCCTGTGAGTGTCCGAATTGATTTTAATGAGGCACAGCACAGCCTGAAATCTTGGGCTGGGGTCTCCTAGTTGTTCTAACCACCACGCCTTTTCAGTCTGTGCCCCTCAGCTTTGGAACTCCCGGCCTGGGTATCTCAGGCTAGCCAACTCTGTAGCATCTTTTACATCACATCCACAATGGTTTTATCCTGTTTTGGTTTTATTTTTGTATGCTATATTGCTTTACTCTTTTATTATACTTTTTATCTACAATTCTTCTTGTAATCTAATTATTTTAGTTTTTCTACTGTTTACTCTGTGTATTTTACTGTTAAGCACTTTGGAACTGTTTTTAGAAAAGTGCTATATAAATAAAGTTATTATCATTATTATTATTGATCAGCCATTCTCACATACCCTTAGTTGTGACAATTTCAAACTACTGCCTGTTTCTATTTGAGACTTTCCCACATTTGTAATACAAACAAGTGCTTTCTAGTATAAGAGGTATATAAAGAGGCTCACCTTTGCTATGAACACATTGACCAGAAAGTGAGCCAACAAAGCAATATGGTGTTTTACTGTATAAGCTGGTAACATGCAGGACGCTTGTTAGTGAAGATCTGAAGCTCTGCATACCTGTGTCACTGCCCAGCAGAGGCTGGTTAGCAAAATGGTTGACAAAGTCTTGAAGGGTTGCAAACTCGTTAAATCCGAACACATAGCCGTTGTCTTTGCGTGTCACGTGAAAGTGCTTGACAGAATCCTTTGCCCTGTGTGTCAAATGACAAACAAACATCATTTAAAGTGGCACTTTCACATGCAAAAATACAGTAATCTTAGAAAATGTTCTACAGTGGGACTTTTGAGTACAAAGTGAGCTGAATGACATAATGGAGATGCAGCTTAAAAGAAGATACCAAATATCTGTCAGATTGTTTCCTATCTTGGTTATGGCAGGGGCTTGTGAAACACGTGCTTTTAAGTGCGTATGTACATGTGGCCAAGTGGTTGCGAGACGAATGCCATATTCACCGGTATACTTTGTGTGTAACCTGAGGATTGAAAAGTATATCCACTGGGGGGCAGATCAGGGCCGGTCCAACACTGGCTGACATCAGAATATCTACCTTGAGAACTTCAGATTTTGCACGATGTAAATAGAACTAAAGATGACGACACTCAAGGAGATTAATTACTATCCTGTCACTGTGAAGATCATGGCAGAAAAAGCAGCTGCAGCAACAAACTCTTGGTAGTTTTCCCCATTGTGTTGTGGTTTGTCCAGAGTCTGAGTAGTGTTCGTTTGTGAGGATGCGCATATCACATGGAATGAATACACAAATGGAATGCAGGATACGCTGGGTAGTCATGATGCGAATGCGTAGTTAAATGAAAGTGTATCAGCACTCTTAGTTGAGAAAAGAGCCAAACATCAAAAATATCAATTTGTTCTCAGTTAATCACTGGTTTTAGGTTTGTTTTTTTTTCTTTTTCCAGCCAATACAGTACGTGAGTTTTGGTACCAACACCTGTAAGAAATAGAAACATGTTTTTTTCTTCAAAATCTCTCTTTTTCATTTAACAAAAGAAGCCAAAGTTTGTGTTAAATGTTTTCAAAACACAAGCAGCTATACATGAACTTTTCCTAAATACAATTCTGTCAAATGTTTAAATCTGAACTATTTGATAAAAGAATAAGTAAACAAGTTTATAAATCTGATGAGGCATTCAATGACAACTTTTGGTATTTGACAGTTTTCAATACTTGGTGCAACGTATACATTTTGGTGTATAATAAAGTAATGAGGTTCTATAGCCAGCCCTAGGTTAAGGCAATTCACTTTAGTGTCTGTTGAACTACTTTAACATCTATGTTATGCTGTCACCATTTGTCAGACACTGATAAGTCACTTAACTCACCAAAACCATGGTGCATTTCTTTTATTTAGAATGATGGTGTAATAGGCAGACTCACCTGACAGACAGGGCAAAGCAGCCTGGTCCCTCATTACTGTTTCTCAGGAGATAACTTCCATCAGTCCCATTGGACAAGAGAAGGGCCTCTGCAGCATGGCGGGACAGGTCATAGTGGTACCACCTTCAACAAAATAATAAAAAATAAATTTTTGTTGTTGTTTTGGGTTTTTTGTTTCTATTCCATTGTAAATAGGCGATAAGCGTGATAAAACTGAAGATAAATGTTCTAAACAGCCTTAAAAAGCTGCAAGGAGTAGGGTTGGGCAATATGGTTGAAATCAATACTACAATATTATTAAGAATATTTTTTCTATTTCTGCGATGTATCTGATCTGTTAGATTGGGTTCAGCCTTGATGTCAACCTTATGAAGCGGGTTGGGTATATGCCCGGTCCACATTAAGGACTGGTCACACCAGGGAAATGAATGCCGATGACCAATAGCAAGCCAACAGTTTGACTTGTGAGTGAACCGGAGTGCCAAGTCCAAAATGGAGGAAGCCATCAGTAAGAAGTAAGAATTTGAGAGAGAATAAATCTCACTGAAGCAAAAAATACGTCATCTCAAAAGTAAATCTTATAACTTGCAAACAAAATATTTGTGTAATATATTTGTGTAATTATTTTGATAATATGTCCTTTTGTTTACAGCTCCCTCTCCTTCTTCCTCACTGATCAGACTTTTGCCCTCAATGTCGACTTTGCGGTTACGCTGCCAACTCTCATTTGCGCTGCCTGACTTTTGCCAGGTACAGTAGTTCACCAACTACCCCTGAGAGTAATCACAATGTCACCAAGCTTCTAGAATCACACATTTGCCAAGACGGGTGCCATTTTCTAGCGTGACTGGGCCTTTAGGCTAAATAAGCCAAAAAAAGATGTTGATGAACGACTCCACTTACAGTTAAAAGGTGATGTGTGGTTACAGCCTCAAGTTACATTACACATTAAGACATCTTAATCAGTTTCACACAGTGAGGTTAAGACATTTTAAACTTGGGGAAAAAAGACCACTGGTACTGATCGCTACTCACCCTCAGTCTCTCAACATGTGGAAAACAATTCAGTTGAACTTGAGCATTAAAGTTCATTCTTGACCTTGGAAACTCAAGGTCCACTTACTAGTTATTTCTGGAGTTTGCTGTCTTCATCAGCGGATGGACTTTGCTCAGTTGTTATAAGACTGAGCAAATTCCACTGATGAAGACCGTGGGATGAGGTTGAAAGCTCTAGAAAAATCTTTAAATTACTTGTAATTACAGCTCAGAAATATTAATTTGGACAAAAGAATTCTGTAAAACAATAATGGAATATGATCATATCGTCATGATCGTCACTATAATATTGATTTATTGCCCATATAGCAGGAAGGTGTCTGTATTTTTGTCTGACAACATGCACCTGGATGCTATTTGTAGGTACACTGTTGCCTAAAACAATGTGAACAGGCCTTCGAGAGGAGGATTTTTTTCCGTTAAACAAACCTCAAAACAAACCCCAAACTGTAAGACAGATGC
This sequence comes from Macquaria australasica, assembly GCA_005408345.1. NCBI lineage: Eukaryota > Metazoa > Chordata > Actinopteri > Centrarchiformes > Percichthyidae > Macquaria > Macquaria australasica. Next base: position 10,898 of record SEMN01000787.1, read on the forward strand.
AAAGGAAACTAGTAAAGGGATGTGAAAGTTAATTATTTGCATTAACAGTTGCTGAGAATGTGTAAAAAATAATTTATGCCCATAGATAGAAAAATGATGTCCATATTGTAAAAGCAGCTACAGATTTATCAGTTCACATTCCCCACTGCAAACTGTCTGGAGCCTGAACATGAAGTGTTGTGTCACCTTTGGAGTGTTTCTGTGTGTTTACTGTTTGCTGGGTTATAAAGCTCTCATAGAAGCTATACTGATTGAAGTCAGTGAGGCAGCGTAACCAGACCTGCCATTAATGTATACTTAGTAGCAGCTATTATCTAAAAAAAATTATCTTAAGAAACTTACAGACTCGTGATCTCAATATTTTTCATACAGGTTCATACAGCTTTGTAAGAGTAAAATTCAAGCACCTTTTAAGCACTTTCAAGGTACCTAAACCAAACATTTCCAGACTCTCGAAGTCTTTATCATCACATCTAAATTGTTTCTATAAGTGCAATTGCGAAAAATAAAGTTGGTTTGGTTGTATGTTTTGATCATGATTATTTAATGCTTCCTTATGTCCAGAGTAAGGGATCAACAAAGGACTTATCTAGCTATGAATGACGAGTGACCACAAGAACTTTTTAATTATGTTGAAAATCGATAATTTTTCAAGGGGTATATTCGAATTCAAGGATTTTGCTGACTTTGAAAACAAAACGGGTAAAATTAAGCATTTTCCAAACTTCGAAGATTTTGTACGAACCCTGTTTTTAACATCCTGGGTATTGCCAAGCCCCTTTGGAAGTCTGTGAACATATCGAGGATTGTGTTCTGTGTGTTTATGTAAAGACTGGGTTATGAATCAAAATTATTACTGTGGTTCTCTATTTTAGTTTATACATGGCTTTTAAATAAATAGGTAAATGCCACCCCGTTTCCTATACATTATTTAGTCATTATCGTTCCTCGACGTATTTATATTCTGAAAAGGAAGGTGCGGGACCGCGCGATGCCAATCACCAGTTTAAATTGACAGGTGCAATTATATGAACGAGACTTGTTCTGAAATACTGGAGATTAACAACTGAACGGAAGCACTGGAGAAAGGGATCAAATAAGGTAAAAGTAAACCCACAGAAACTGGAGTTTTTGCAGGTTAGGTAACTAACTAGGTAGCTCTTCCATGCCAGTCATGCATGGATAATACAATCATGATGTCATCGTATCCAGACAGACGCTACGGTGGTCACCAGGGGACAAAGTTTGCGAACACGAATAGCAAAAACCTAAAAGACTGTAACAGGATAACAGAGGCATTCCAATTCAACTCTTGTTGGTTTCGCCAAAGATTAAATGTACAGGCATTTTGCGCATATAGTTAAATTTAGACCATGCTTACAGCATTCAGTAAATAAATATTTAAGACCTTCCCAGACAGAATATTTAATACTTGTAAAGGCATTTTATTAGTGAATGTGAATTTAAGAAATTTAAGACTTTTTAAGGACCCGCGGCCACCCTTGTAGTCAATAGAAACTGCAAACAGTAAAACTATTTTAAGAGGCTATTTATTCTGGCAGTCGCGAGCCGTGAGGACATGCTAAGAATGTAGGATGGCACTGTAGGCTACTGCCAGGAAACTATTTCATATCGGTTTTGCCAAGACAGGCTATTGTTTTGTAAATACTCTTAAAGGCCTATGTTCTAAAAAGTGTGTTTGTGAATAAGTAAGAATACTTTTTATTGCATGATTTTGGTAGGCTACGGAGTCTGGAACAATACGTCAATTAGGGCTCGTGACTCGTTCGCTTCTAGCAGTGTATCGTTTTCTATAACAGGTGAAAAACAGGAGAGTATTAATAGTCCCAGACGGTCTTACCACAAAGTCTCTAACTCGTCGACGCTCATGTCCTCAGTAGACGCATCACTGTAGAAACTCATCGCTCCAAGAAGATTCAGTCACCGCCTCAAAGTTTAGCAATCATCTACAAGTGCTGCGGCCAGACAGAAGTGAAAGCTGTCAGTTTGTCAGACACGCCTAAGAGGAAATAAGCTTTACTAGACTAGTGTGTGTACATTACTGGGTGCTTTCCCTTTACATTCATGCTTATGACAAGTCTGAATTTCCATGCCACTAAAAATTACAGAGCTAGAAATGCAGTGGCGAACCGTTGCCCTGGACCCTGGGCCTTGGGCCTTTAATAGGACCATGGGACCACACATGGCAATAAACAATCAAACAAAGCAATAAAAACAATAGCAAGAGCCCAATGTCACATGGAAGTTCAGCATATTAAAGGTTTATTTGCCCTAAATGGCTTCACAAGGCACAAAGGCCATTCTGGAAAACCAGGCACACAAAGCTGGCTATATGACATCACTACATTTAATTATGACATGTAAAACGATAGATTATTATGTGAAAACTAATGATACAAGCAAATCAGACTTATTTCACATATGTTTAGCTGGAAAGTAAAATGTCTACAATTTTTATTTCAAGATGGATCCAATCCTAATCTAGTGTTTTTTGTGTTTGTTTGATCTTAGATATACTTTATTTCAATGTAGAGTTAATACCTGCCTGCCAGAAGTAAAGGCAGCAATGTCATACAGACAAGTTACATGTAGATGTCTCATACTGGCCAGCCAAGACCTCTTGAGGTAAAATTGGAAAAAGCCCCCGCTCTTTGTCAGCTATGCTCAGCCATTTTTCACTTGCCTTCATTAAGCCATTTATTGCCATAGCCATTTCATGTCCATAGAAATACACCTACAGTATATTTCCTACAACTTTCATAGAAAACTGTATTTATCAAATGATAAAAATGATAAAACGAATTTGTTTATTTCTCAGTGAAATGTAGAAAAATTAATGACAAATGTATCCATTTCATACTGACTCATATGCCTGAACACTGCAATACCCAACATATATTCAAACATAGCAAAAATTAAGACACAAAATTGAACAAAGGTCAACCTAAAATCAGAGTTGTAGATCTAATGCGCACAATGAGACCACCACAGTTAACCTGCAACTTGCGCCCATGAAGCAGTCTACAAAGACATTCTGCTTCCTCAGGGCAGGTGAAGCAAAGATGTAAAGTTTTGAGTTGGCATCTATTTTCAAAAACAGCTTCAACCAAATATACTGCAGTGATCTTATCACATTTTTCCCAGAATAAGGCAACAAGTACATTCATATTTCTCATTCAGCAGAGAAATGGAACTGCTGGGCAGTAACTACTGGGCAGTAACTACTGGGCAGTAACTCATCAATGAAGCAAAGTGACTTTTGAGAAGAACTGCCAGCTCCATGCTTAAATCCTGTTTCTAATTTAGGGACACATAAAAAGAAATCAATACGGTATGTATAGGTTTGCAAAACCATTTCATAGCATACCTTCCAGTCAAAAGCTACCTCATCAACCCTTCACTTACTGCCATGGCAGTTGCATTACATACTTGTCAATAATAAAGCTGCCCTAAAACTAACGACCTAACGACTAAAGACCCCCATCTAGTGGCCAAAATTGAAAATTGCTCTGGTGGCTGAAGCATCATAAAATTTAACACGCAGCTTATTCATTACAACAAAGACCACAACCGTCTTCTGGCTAAAAGACTGATGACTTATTCCACTGTAAAAGGCTGCAGAAAAGTATGAGTTTTATGTATGGAATACATTTCATAAATATACTGTACAGATTTGTATTCATAAACAAAGGGTGTTATGATGGGTGAAGTGTGGTATTGGACACTTTTATATTGTGGTATTGGACATGGTTAATCCATAACTTTTTATATATTTTGTTTCCCAACATGAAGGTTAAATACTGTTTCAAAGCCTTCTTCCCATTGCCATAAATAATATTCAGAATCCTATAGGTTAATTATTTATTTTTATTTTTGTTGGCCTAAAAGTACTCAAATTTACCCTTACAAATATAGCACATGTAAAATTCACATTTTCACATCACGTGAAATAATACATTTAAAATGTAAAATATCCCATATGTCATATGCGTATATGTGAATTCAGCCACATGTGCTTTTATGTGAATTTTATCACATGTGAAATAGTGTTGCACTGCACATGTGGTATTAGATGTGAACTTATATTTTCACGTGGTGTCTTTCCACATTTGAAATTCACAATTGCCTGTCATTTGACTGTATTGCATTTGAAGGTGCCCCACATGCAATAAACATATGAAATATGTTTCACATAATATAATACATTTACAAGCTTGTTTTGTAAGGCTAAATATACAATATTAAGTCAAAAAATACTGGGATCAGCCTATAAACTCTATTTAACTAACTTCCCCCTACAGTGCTAAAGGCCCTAAATTCCCAGAGTATGACATGATTTCAGTGTCCTCAGATGTAGCTACTGTTTACTTACACATAATACACACCCTGACCATGTGTCTCCTGCTTTGTTCAGCTGCTGTGGGACATCGTGTGGAACACAGGGCTGGTTGAAGCAGTGCAGATGTCTTTCTCACCAGCCATGGCCTCTAGCTCATTCAAATATTTGGACTCTTTTATATGGGACAGAAACTTGCTTCCAACCTTCTTGGCTCAACCTGATAGCCGTCACTTCAGATACAGGGTTCCTGAGGCTTCAGCCAATCAGTACAGTGACTTCAGTATAGACTTAGAGACATGGAATATAGATTTTCAGAGCAATAATGTGGAGTTTCTGGATCAAACTGGTGGAGAAGCATATGGTTTTCTGTAAATGTGCTTTTTGAGGCTGGCTATCACATTACTAATCTAACAAGATTTTTTTTATTAGGGATCTCAGCTAATTTCAGCATACATTGCACAGACTACACAAGATCTGAACAACTATCTGTTTATTGCAATGTCTGGAACAGTAACAGTTTGTATCATACATCCAATAAAAACAGTTTTATTTGAAATGGTCATCAATGACTGCTGTTGACTGCACTTTAGTCTTCAAGGCTTTTGTAGAAAGGTCGACATCTGAAGGCATTGCATCAAAGTTAAGGCCGAAAGAATATCTTCATGTTATCACCTGGTTTACTACTACACATATGTGCAGAGAGGCAGTAAGGTCACACACCTGTCACAACCAGTATCCCTCTGCTGGATTGCACCAACAAGGACTAAATGAAACTGAGTTAAGGAATCATCTGGAATTTGTTGATCCAACAACATTTTCTTGATTTAGTCTGGTTAATAAATCCAAGATGATGATTTTTGTTATTATGGTATTCATTTCAAAAGAACTATTGTGGCATTGAATTCAAAATCCACAATAAACCTGTCACATCTCACACGGCTGAAATGTCTACAGAATTATTACACACATAATTATTGTCTAACTAGCAGCGAAAAGGAACAGGTGTTGATTTTACCATATTTAAGACAAATTATAATATTAGTGTAGGTAAAGGTACAAGAGATTATTTGATTTTGCAAAACAAAACAAAAAAAGACAAACAGACTCAGAGCGCTTTTCTACCTTAGTGGACAAAGTGCTTTACAATTTGCCTCTTATTCACCTATTTTACACAAGCACACTCACACCGATGGCAGTGAAGCTACCATGCAAGGTGCTGCCTTCCTAACTCATTAAGCACCAAATCTGACACTTAATGGCCACACCAGTGGTTCTGCATGTTTAAGTCTATGTATACACCATTCTTAACAATTTTGAAACCATGCTGCTCCATTTCAGAAATGTGAATGTATTATTTCCATCATTCCAGGCATCCGTCAGTTTCCACATATTTATACAATATGAAAACCAATTAGAAACTCTTGAAATTTGTTGGTGGTGCAATTCATCACAGTGAACATCAAGTCTGAAATAATTTTTGTACAATGAATATTATCAGTAAGAGATAATGCAGTGCAGACCTTTCAGATCAAAATGTACTTAAACTGCATCACCACGTAAGAATAATGTAACCTATTGCAGACTTGATCTTCACTGTAATGGACTGCATGACTCAAGCATGATTCAAGAGTTTGCTAAATGATTTTCATATTTTACAGAAAATAATACAAACCAATGATGGCATAGAACAATAGCAACAATACCTGAAACAATGTAAAACTGTACCATATGCATTTGAAAACAGTCTGCAAAAATGTAAACATGATTTGTAATAATGGAGGTACAACTTGCAAACACAGCCTCACTGACACAGTCCTTTGATAATTAACCACTGGATATTTGGTGCATTTGTTGCAACCTTGTCAGATTTTAACAGCAGTTTGCTGTACTGCAATATAGATGATAATAGACCAAACTTGCATTTTATATGGTTCAATCACAGGTTCAAATATTAAATATGAAAACAGTGAGTTGGAAAATACTGGGAACAAAATCACCTTTAAATCTTTAATTTAATCTGATCTATGTTAATCCTTGTTGGTGCAGTTTAGCCTAAGAATTATGGTAATAATTATTACCTGAGGAACAGCTCAGTTTCAGTCTTTGTTCCGTGATGCAGTATTGTCATGTCCTTCATGTATAGATGTAAACTGCAGAGTTTGTTGAAAATTGGTTACAGCAACACAAGAACAGCAAATAAATAAACAGTGGTCCAAAATCAAGTCAGTCTGACTCAGTGATTAATTCTTCATTTACCCCAACTGACCTCGTCTGCTCTGGTCTCACCATTGCAGAGAGAGCAGCTGATCAGGTAAACAACCGGCTGTAACATCTCTGTGAAATTATATCTGTCTATCTCTACATACTGTCCACAGCTCACCAGACTGTAAACACATTCAAACAACTGTAAGCATACCAGTGTGTTTGTTCATCCTCAAGCAGTGTTAAAAGCTCCAAACATGATTGAGTCAAAAAAAAAAAGTGGCAACTCAGTATACTGCAGTTAACAGGAACTGATGAGACCATGATGCAGACACCTGGATCACACACAGCAGTGGTACTATACTGCTGTGCTCTAAATAGTAATCACTGCCTGCTTCCTTCATTGAAGGCCTTGTTTGTGTGGGACAAACAGCACCCTCTTCCTGTTTTGTCTCATCAAGAAATCTCTTTTCATTGCACATGCAGGAGACTATGAATTTTGGAAAAATGACAAGAGTGCCAAGATTTTAATATTGGCTTTTAGTAAGGTCTACTTCACTGACCTTCGAATGAATGAACACTTCTGTGTTGTTACACAACATGGGGTGATACATAAAGAAACACAATCTGATTTGGTCACTTTCACCTGCAGTGTGAACGTAGCCTTGATGGTGTGTATCAAGCCAGCAGATTTCCTGCTACATCCAGCCTGGTGGCTCACAATTCAATTCAATTCATCCATCCATCCATTTTCTATACCGCTTATCCTCTTAGAGGGTCGCGGGGGTTTGGAGCCAATCCCAGCTGACATTGGGCGAGAGGCGGGGTACACCCAGGACTGGTCGCCAGTCAATCACAGGGCTGACACATAGAGACAGACAAACATTCACACTCAGTCACACCTACGGACAATTTAGAATCATCAATTAACCTAACTTGCATGTCTTTGGATGGTGGGAGGAAGCCGGAGTGCCCGGAGAGAACCCACGCGGACACGGGGAGAACATGCAAACTCCACACAGAAGGGCCCCAGCCGGCCGGCGGGTGCGAACCCAGAACCCTCTTGCTGTGAGGCAACAGTGCTAACCACTGCACCACCGTGCCGCCCTCAATTCAATTCAATTCAGTTTTATTTATATAGCGCCATACCATAACAAAGTTATGGGCACCTCCTCGAGTAGAGCAGGTCTAGACTGACTCTTTATATTTACAGAGACCCAACAGTTCCCACCATGAGCAAGCACTATGCGACAGTGGCAAGGAAAAACTCCCACAATGTTAACTGTAGCACCAACTGAAGTCCAGTAGAGGCTGGTCTCATTTCTTTATGACAAATATCAGAAGATTAATAAAGCTGATAATTTCCTGATGTTCAAATGATACATACAATTCCTTTAAAATATTATTTAAATATTTTACATGATGGTCATGTTTCACAGCTTCTGTTCCCACAAATGCTTGATGAGAATTTTCAACAGATACGCGCCATTCTGATTCATTCAGTAAGTAGAACATGTCCAATTTAAACATGTTTTTTTAATTTTTTTATAGCAAATTAGTTTCATCAAGAGTTGGCTATTGATACCAAATAATCCATTCTGCCAATGACATGCACTTAAATCCAGCATGTCAACATCAACAGTCTTTTCTGAACTTTCAGGTCTTTCTTTCCCTGGCCAGGTCATACACTATACTGGTATGACCCTGTCTGCTGGGGGGGGGCAGCTCTGTGTGTGTGTGTGTTTGCGCGCGCGCTGAGGGAGGTCAGGACACCACGGAGGCTGTGCTGGGCTCCAGGCCAGGGTTGTCAGCACAGCCTGTTGGAATGGCTCAGGTTCCAGCGCTGCATTCTCTTGCAGTACTTCTCTGAATCCACTTTGTCCATCTGAGCTGATTTCAGAACAGCAGAGGGGTGTAAGGTGTTGTGCAGAGCCCGAAACAACAGCCTGCAGAGGAGAACACACAGGACAGTGTGAGCATTAGCCTGTCCTTCAGCACTGTGATTTCACATGGATCAGTAAATGATTAACTACTATTGCATTATTTCACTAACAATTTGACCACTGTATAGCTGTGTCCTTTTTCAGGCTTGGCCTCCTTGGAGGAATGAAAGTACTTAACCTATCACAGATTTATGACACAAAATCACACATGCCAAAGAAATGCCAAAGAGATGTTTGAGTCATTTCAAGGGCTCAGGTTTTGTTTCAGAAGTGGGGGGACACAATACAACTATGTGAATGCTATTATGCTATGTATATACATAATATAAAGTATAGTGCTATTCATATACGTACACAAGGCTGCATTTACTGTATATACATTTATATTCTTAAGGACAGATAAGTTCTATTTGTGTTTTTACCTGCCTTTAGTGCCTTATCTAACGTTCAAATGTTTTTTTATCAGGTTATTATAAAAGTAATATAAGTAAGTACACATTTTCAGCTGTTGGCCAAAATATAGATTAAATGACTCTTTTCCTCCAAAAAACACATGGAGATGGTACAATTTTTTTTTCAGCCATGAGTATTCTCAGCAGACCTTTCTCTCAGTTATGGTTGGTTGCCAAGTGTAATGAAAAGCAAACTTCAAAGTAGGCTGCACTGACATGGGACCCAGCTTGTGTGTGTTTATGCATGTGGTTGTATATGTGCTGTGCATTTCCTGTAGTGTACTTGAGGTTGGGTGTGTATACCTGGGTAACAGAGCCATCACAGTAGTGAGAGCACATACAATATAGAAGAGAGGCCGGGACATCTGGAGTGTTTCCACCCCCAAAGGGTTTGTTGGGGGGCTACAGGTCACACAGAACAAACTGAAGAGCAGCACAAAGCCAAAGTAGGAACCACCACTGAGAACCAACACCAGCACATGAATCCACGTCTGCAAAACAACACAGAGGATTAGAGACTCCACAACACAACTGGAGACAATCATTCCAGTGGCAAAACAATGGAGACAAAATCCAGTTTGAAAAGAAGTGATTTCTAACTGTGTAGCAGTGTGTCTGACCAGAGTGTGACTCTCAATAACTTGGTGCAGCAAGATGATGAGGAGAGCTGAGACGTTGATTGGACAGCCAAAGGACAGCTCCCCAATGTCTGATCCTGCGAATGCCTGAGACAAACATCACAACAATCTTACAGTGGGATAGGACCAGGACTGTAATAGCAGTGTTTATTACTATGTGATATTAAATGTGATGCCATCTGATCAGCTGAAAGGCTGTCAGTTGGAGGTTAAAGAAAAATACCAGTGTAAGAAACAGTACACAGTAGTGGAGCACAAATAGATTTTGACAGGCAGCTAAATTACCTGGTCACTCACCACACATGTGAATTGAAGCAATGGAATAAAAACAGCGATGAAGGAACTATTTGACAGGACAGAGTGATGTGACAGTGTGTACTTACAAAGTAAGGCACGAAGAAGCAGACAAGGCTTTGGTAAAAAGCATCCAGGACTGTGATCCAGAACATGTAGGGAACATAGACCTACAGAGAAACAGGATTCATCTGTTAGTCCTGCTAGACACAGTGCCAACAGGCAGTCAGACTTTAGTACCACTGACTTCATGCATGCTTTCCTGGCTTGCTGAAATAGATGAGGTCCATGTTTCATTTGTTGTCCACAAACAGTGAATCCTAAATCCTCACTTGGGAATTCAGTGTGCATTCCAATTAATTAATAGTCATTAATGTGGCTAAATCATACATTAATTAGCACTTATTTCTATTTTACCATACAGCAGCATATGTCAAGACAAAATATATGAGCAGCATAAATACAGTATGTTAAAATATATTTTAAAAAAATTATCTGCCTCAGATATTATGATATGATCTGACTGATTATTTTGATAACATATTCAGCAATTACGTGTTCATATTAAACTGGTTGTTTTTGAAAATCCAATAAAATAAACTGAACCTGGTGAGCCATGATGATGTCATTACTATCATTCTCGGTCTCAGAGTTAAGCTTTGATGCCCTGTGGTCCCATTTCAAAAGCTTTCCTAATCCACAAAAATACTATTTCTTAGGAACACTGAATTACTGTAGGAAATATCTTTAGACATAAAAAAAATAAGCAAATAAATCAAAATACTGAACAGCAGCAGCTGTGACTGCAGGTTTTGAAAGGGCAGGTTTGTGTGTGGTGTCACCTTGGAGGTCTGTGCAGCCTGGTAGAGCTCAGGCAGCTGCATCAGAGTGTCTGCAGGCATGTCTCGGTCCAGGACGCCATAGATGAGAGGAGGAACGGAGGTGAAGAGCAAGTTGAACAAGATGAGCACCCAGGAGTTGGTAATGACGCTCCCAGAGAAACCACAGAAGAACTGATACCAGAACAGCAGATTCACATACATCTGCAGACAGACAACCAGACACACAGACAGGAAGTGAGGATTCTCCTGACATCTTGATTGGTTGTTTTTTTTTTTTAAATCTTAATTGTATTTTGTAGTGTCATCTAGGGACTGCAGAGTAGTTAGTAGCTAAATCATGGACAATGTTTTTTTTTAATATTATCTCTGACATATGTAATAAACATTTGATGTAAATTAGCAGTTGCTGATACTCTGATTGCAGTAAACAGTGTAGACACAGTTGAAGATGCACTGTATGAATATATTGTTAACATATTCAACAAAAAGTCAAATACATTCAACTTTGTTTTCATAGCTTATTTTTTGATTTTCCACCTACTAAGAGAAGGGTCTTAAGGCCCCTGAACACTGTGCAATAACAGCAAATATGCAGATTCATGTCACATTATATGAGATGGGTCTAATAAAATCTTGGTTGCAATCTGTGTCAGACTGTACAATATTAGTTTTAAGGCATGTCAGATTAAGTGAATAATAAAACAAAACATCACATTCATTAGACAAGTGTTTCGTCATAGCAGCTGCTTACAGAACAAATATCCAGCAAAACAGGTACAATTGTGAGATAGAGACCATATGAGTAAAAAGTAGGGTGGCAGGAAAAAGCATGTGAGCAAAATACTTGGCCTTGTCTCTCACCACATTCTTATAGATGAAGTAGAGGATCATGTTTGCAAGACGAGAGTAACACCAGTGGCCATGGACCAGCAGCAGCTTACTGAGGTGTTTAAACCTGGAGATGGCAAAGTCACTGGACATCACAGCCTGGGGAACGATACAGTGACAAAAATATTACCACAAGGGGAAATGTGTAGAAATAGAAGGCATGGCTATATTCAGACTGCTTCACACACACAATAGATGCTAATAATTAAAAACAAAAACAAAAATGGATGTCTATCTCTGTTAGTTCCTACTGGCAAGTGAAACCATAATGATACTGGCTACTATAATATCACATAGATGTACACATAGATGCTAATATGACAAACTGTCTTCCTCCCAACGTTCACTTGCATCTTACTCGCTCTGGCAGTGTTAGAGCTAAGAGAAGAGTAAAGAGTTAACATAAAATGGTATTCTGAGTGCTTGCTCTGTGACTGTCTCAACCGGGGCAGCTGAATAAGACGTACTACCAAAAGCTAACTTCATGTGATTTATAAAGGCCCATGTCATTTTGGCAGGTGTTCTGTCAGGAGTCTAGTGGTCATTACCTGCATGCCCTCCTGACCAGATATCCCGATGCCCACATCAGCCACCTGAATCATGCTCACATCATTGGCTCCATCACCTTAATGAACAAAAACAACTTTTCATTGTCCTCCATGTTTAGATATGTTCAAAGCATATCACATATACTGTGGTATAAGATTGTATCCATATTGCCCACCTCTACAGTCAGTATTTTACCTTTAAGTTTGTTTTGTCTTGTTTTATTGAACAGTTAAAAGTTAAAGTTAACAATAGCTGCTGTCTCTGTAGTGAGCACAATGGGATGACTGTCTCCCAGACATTCACAGACATCCTGCAGAACTGATTCTTCACTTTGTGGAATTCCAGTGGTGGGGGGATTTGAATAAACTGTGTTCTGAGACTCCTCTAGATCTGCAAACTGACAGCTCACTTCTTCAATAGTAAAGCTGTCATTTGGGACACTTGCCAGACAAAGTACCAGGGATTCTGCACCTCGAAGTAACAGCAAGATGTAAAGACAATAAAATGTCTCTTTGGATCATTTTAGCTGGAAATCAAGTCAAAGAAGGGACTGGATAAATCCCCTCTTCTCACACACACATGCAAACATCATCTCTCTTTCTCCCTCACTTCTGATCTGGTCTGAGATAAGATGTCCACCAGGCCTACCATAAAACTTTGTGCTTTCCTGAGAAAATAACACTGCTATATTCTTCTTTTCACCCCTAGTCCAAATTAAAAATGAAGATTAAGAGGTAAATTAAGTTCAGTAATCCAGCTAACATTACTTAGCGCATGTTCTCTTGATGAATAGTTCGACTCCTATATTTGCACAACGAATCACGATTGTTTGACCATAGTGATGTCTTGCAGTATGTGACTTCTACACGTAAAACTTAAATGAAGCATTTTTTTAATTCCTCTGTTTGTTTATTCTCCTTATCATATAACTGTTAGTTTCACCTCATCAATCCTTCATTCATCCAGTTATTAGACATTTAGCTATAAAAAAATGCCCTCATTTAGAAACAAGAAGTTGTCTGTGTTTTCTTTGAAGCAGCAGACAGAGGTCAATGTATCGTAAAGAAATCAATTCCTTCTTACGAGACTGATCAATTTAATTAATAATTTTCCTTCAAATGAAAGTGGTGCCCCTAACGAGAAGCTTTAATTTTAAAATAGTGTATAACGCTACACCTCTATGCCATGCAGCTCAGGCTTAGACCTGGGCCTAATTTCCCTGAGGGGATCAATAAAGTATTCTGATTCTGATATTCATAAAACTTCCTAGTACAAAGAGTTGCTCCTAGTGATGAAATTCCAAGACAATTCTTAGAATAATGACATTTTCTAAGAATTTCTAAGAAAGACTAGATCCTAGTAAAGATAAAAGTCATTCACAAAGCATCTTAGCCCTTAAGAGAGCTCCTAAGGTAAAAACTGTTAGGAGTAGGACTTTTAACTAAGAGGCTTAAGAGTTTAAGCAGAGGAGAAAATGGAGGAAAGACAAAGCTACTTTTAAAGTATGGCTTACAATTTATTCAACAGATGTTCATAAACATAAAATACATAATAGTATTCATAATTACACCATGTCCTATTAGAGACTAAATTATATGATTAGGCCTATCGATTTCACTGTCCTTTCCATACCCATGATCAGTTTTTTTTTTGATCAACCAATCACACCTTTTAAACCACACCTCCTCACTAAGGTAAAATTTTCTGTCCCTTCCTTGGTCAGAGTGCTCTGAGAATTTTCCTAAATCACTTCTTAGCTAGGACTCCTTGCTAGAAATGTTTAGGCTAAGTTAGGAGCTCTCAGAGTATTCTGAGTTTGTGAATACGGCCCCTGAAGTTTAGTTTTAGGAAATTAAATGTCAGAGTATGTGTTAAGAGTGTGTTAACATACACACAGGATAAAAAGACACTTTGAATTCTTTCTAATTATTCATTAACAATGAAACTTCTAAGTAGTTTTCCTACAGACTGAGTCCTTACCCACAGCCAGGGTCATGACGCCAAGCTTGTCCCGGATCAGCCGAACCACCTGGCTCTTCTGCAGTGGAGTGGACCTGCAGCAGATGACTGCCTTGCATCTACAGCTCAGCTCAAGGAAGTCGCTCTTCAGCTCCTCCTGCAGGGCCCAGTCCAGCGTGCGGCCATCTATAACCAGAATGAAGCCAGCCACACTGCCTGAGGAGGATTCCCCATAATTCCCTGCAGCAGCCAATTCGGTCAAACTGTCCTCACCATGCTGCACTTCCAGTTTGAGCCCCTCAAGTAAAGCTGCACATGCATCCTGAAGGAGAAGAAACCCACAAGTACTGTCAAGTTACAGTACATTTACTCTTACATTTACTGCATTTATCACATAATCTCATAATTATGCAATGCACGCAATTATTTGTTTGTTTGTTTGTGTGATTTTATCCTTTAAGCAGCTGGGCCTGAAGATAGTGATAACTGTTGGTAAGTCGGTCTGTGTAATTATTTTGGAAAGATATCTCAACGACGTCTGGGAAGATTGCGTTGAAATTTAGTATAGACATATATGGCCCCTAGAGGATGAGTCCTTATTTTTGTCTAGACCCCCTGACCTTTTTCTAGCACCACGGTCAGATTAAAATATCTTCTTGACTAACAATTTGGTCTGTGACAAGGTATCTCATAAAATAATGGCCCGATTTCAATTAAATTAGATGTGGACATTCATTCTCCCCAGAGGATGAGCCCTAACTGTTTTGTGACCTTGACCTTCCCTCTAACAGCACCATCAAGCCTAAATATCAATGTCGCAAATACCCAAATAATATCCAAATATTTTTTGCATTTTGTAGTTTTATTTTCAAGCATGTTCAACACTGTACATTTTAAAGCCGTATACTACTCCTTTAAGAATAGTTTTGGACCAGAGTGTTGAATGGGCTGACAGGCTGACATACAGCAGTCATTATTATTGTGACCTACGAGCAGGAGAAAATTTAGTTTGCACTCGTTGTAAACTTGCACTACTATGCAACATGACTTTTTGTGGCAAAATAGTTACAAGTAGGCTAAATAAATTTTGACAGCTACTATATGTATCAGAACAGCCAACCTACATTGCTATAACACTGTGAGCCAGCCATGTCCACGACTTATAATTCAGTGTTTAGCACTTGCAGAATGAGGGCAGTAGATAAGATAAGCCTTTATTGTCCCACAGCGGGGACATTTTTAATTTTTAAAACATTTTTTGATGACGACAGACCAAACAAACAATAGCCAGGGATCTGGATAAACAAGCTGGGAGGAAGAGAGGTAAAAAGGCAATGCAAGACCAAACCAGTCACCTTTTCCACATAAACCCAACAACAGTGCTACTATCCCTCAGCCACTGACCTTGCTTCCACAACTGGCTGTCAGCAGCTGGTCGTTGGGACAGATGAGTTTGCAGGAGTAGGCAATGTTGATGGCTGTCTCCTTTTTGTCTCCTGTGAGGACCCAGACTTTGATCCCAGCCCTCTGGAGAGCTTCAATGGTCTCTGGGACCTCCTCCTGAAGTCTGTCTACAATCCCTGTGGTACCTGAACACACATAGATACAGAGACAAAGCACTTAAAATCACTACTGCTCCCAGCTCTGATACATGACAGGTCCACATGTCAGCTGCAGTGAGCGGCTCCCCTACCCAGCAGGGTGAGGTTGGTCTCCAGTCTCTGAGCTGACTCAAGCAGCAGCTCCTCTCTGTTCTCTATGCTGCTTTCTGCCAACAACTGTCTCTTCAGCCACACCTCATACTCCTCCTCTTTCAGAACCTGCTCCAAACACAGAACACACAGTCACTGAGCAACACACACATCTTCTTACATACAGGGTGAATTCACTCCTGAGCAGACACTAGTCTATCTAAGAGTTGAGCAGTGAATGAAACAAAGTATGTGAGTGGGCACTGCTCACATAGCTGACCCCACATGCTTTATAGATTTGATTATATTACTGAAGTGAATATATTTGATTTATTTTTTTATATATTTCAGTTAACCAGGAGATAGTAACCTAAAGCAAGGAACACCATTTATAACTTGTTAACGCATTCTGATAGCTAGCTGGCTGTTACCATGTGGGATGTAGCTTGATTGAGCATATTAATTGAGGAGTTTTAATTAATCCATTTCCATTCATTATCTATTGTAAAACATTTATTTTATAAATTAGTTATTCACTTTAAACCCTAAGTTTGCACACAGCCCACATTTCCAAAGTACCTTTTCCCATTCGTTAACATGGTAGATAGCTAACTTACCACATGGCACATTTCACATTATATGTATTTGACAAATGAATGGATTTATTTGGCAAATTAATAGATTTTTCTCTTCTTGTTGTTGTTTAATGAAAGTTCAAAACAATGTTAAATGAGTCCACTCATTTAATTACAGTTCAACTTTCATTTCTTTTAGAAGGGTTTACAAGTATGTCTACTCATGATATGGTAAAAGGTTTGTTTCTATCTGCATATGAAATGGTTAATACAAACTGAGCAAATATATGTTCTCATTTTATTCCTGTTAATTCCCATTAATTCCTGTTAATTCCCATGGAAAGTTTCACCTTGAATATTCCCAGAATTTTGCAACCCTAGGCAGGCACATCTCATGTCTCACAAAAAAGTCTATCGGTGCCATACTCTACACCCAACAGAAGGTCAGCCATTTTGAATATATTGAAAATTTAAATGAAATTTACAGGTGCGTTACTTTAACAAACACCTCCTAAATCGTTAATCAGATCCACCTCAAACTTGGTCAGCAAAATTTGAAGACCTTCATGATGCTGAATTGCGTAGCTTTTGAGTTCTCATGGAACACTAGCTGTTACCATGACGAGGTGGACAATTTGCATATTTTGCCATGAAACAGGAAGCCGTTATTGAGTGTACATTGTCCAATCTGCCCCAAACCTGACATGTTTTATAAAAAGTCCAGGCCAGAGGACATCTACCTGCAAATATTGAGTATATGAGATAGTAAATGATGTGTGATGAAAATGTGTAAGAAAATGTATATTTTGATAATAATGTACAAAGCTATTTTGTTTTACCTTCTTAGCTATGCAGAGTGTGCGGAGGCCATCTCTGGCATAGCTGTCTAAATGTTTTTGGGTTTGTTCTCTGATGTGATTGTAGATCTCCTGAGCCTGCTCTGCACCTGAATGTAACAGGGGGACATACTGAATGACAGTGATACAGACAGACATTGCTGTTAATGTTATTATTTGTCTTTAGATCAGTCAGGAAACAAAACTCTTCAGTCAGGGCAGTATGCCCTAATTCTTCGTCCATATTCCTTCTATTAATTACCTTTAGGTGTCTCAGTCAGGTCCATGATGACAGAGTCGGCTCCCTTGGTGTAAACCACCACCTGTCCTGAGAGTGGGTGGCGGACCACCACTGACATCCTCTTCCTGTTGGAGTCAAAGGGCAGGATGTGGAGCAGCTGGACAGCCAGAGAGCCTATTCCAGGCAGATCCACCAACAGGCTCTCTGCAGAACGTCCCCTCAGGGTGCAGCGGTACGCCTGGGCTGCGTGGACCAGAGCCGCCTCGTCTGGACTCTCTGCCTCATACAGCAGTTCATCATCAGTGTCACTCTCAGAGTCCACTTCTTTGGTCAGGTCCTCCACATCCTGCCTGGCCCCGTGAGGGTTTGTCTTTGTATCCTTGATATCATTCTCTGTCTCCCTGTCCTCCACCTGTCTAGCATCCCCTCCTTCCACTCTGGAAGACAAGTCCAGTTTATGCCTCTGGTTGGAGGTTTCCAGGTTGCTTTCATGGCCTGGTTCTGACCCGTCTGCGGTGCTGTTGGGGGGTGTGGAGAAGGTGAAGGAGCCAGTTTTCCCCCGGGCAAACAGCCTGCTGGTGAAGCTGCGAGGGCTGCCTTTGATCTGCTGAGAGGAGAGAGCTGAGAAAGGAGAGAAGCTCAAGCGCTGGAACATCAACTTGATTTCCTCCAGGGACTTGAGAGGTGTTTGTGCTGCAGGCACCTGCAGGGAAGAGAAAAGTAAAAGAAGAAGAGAACATTTCAGAAAATTCAATGGCATTTGTGTTGTCTCTTGGAATATAGTAAAACGTTTATGGGCTTAGGTGGAGAAGTCAGCCTATCAAAAAAGAGAAGATGGATACAGATTTTTGACAATACTTTGGCGTTACTTTAATTAATGTGTTCATGACATGTTACCACTAACTGTTACCTCCACCAGACAGACCAAAAGATACAGAATAGGATGCACTGTAGATGTAACCTCAGCGTTCCCGGTCTATTCTCAGAAGAGACATGCACCATAACAACTGATAAAAACATCACACTGCACACCGACTCTGAACCACAAATCTATTTAATCCCAGTCAATTCCTTGTCAGGTCAGGATGTTTAAAAATGGTTACCACATTAATAGATTTTAACATTTTTGACTTGTCAAATATCTCACTGGGATTGAAACACTGTTGATTTAAATACATTTGTGGAGTGGAGACAGTGTGCAGGCATCACTGTTTTCCAATAACCTTGAGCCTACACGTGATGTGTGTATAATTTCCCCCTTCTATTAAGGAGCAATGAAATGCCATGGTGTATCAGAGTTGCTCAGTTATTTTTACCATCTTACCATGTTGTCGCATGAGGGTAGTTAATAGAAACATGCACTGATTCACATTTTATTTTGCCAAAATTTTCCAAAATTTCGCTTGCCATTTTAATGAAAACTTCCATAATTCCAAAATAAAAAAAGAAAAGAGAAATCAGAGGTGGAGCACTGAGCTTCAAACACACTGCATACAGTATCTGCAATTTGTGTGTGTGTGTGTGTGTGTGTGTGTGTGTGTGTATCCCTCTGTTCATCTTTGTCTTATACACATCACATTAAAGCATCAATAAAATCTCCATTCTCTTCCAACCTTTCTTCATTTCACATTTTAACCAACCCATCATTGGCTGCAACTTCATGATGTTAAAACGAATCAGTAAAACACAGTTTAAAATAACTAGGCACATACAGTAACTAATAATTAGGTGACCTCCTGATCAGCAGTAAACTCCTGATAATCAGCTAACTGTGATACCACGTCACATTGAACTGGAGCATTTACTGACTCAATACAGTTAAGCCAACTTTGAGTTGCATAAACTACACATGAAGCTTTTAACAGACACTTACCACCAGTCCTTACAATCAGTAAATCGTGGATGGAAAGCAAATCTCTCCAATCCAATAAATCTATTTGAACAATGTAAACAAATGAACAGGACACATAAATCTTGATCTCAGATGTGAACATTTTGTTTTGGAGATAGTCTTTGATGTAACATGCTGTGCAGATATCATCTACTCACCACATGTCGAGGCTGGCTGGGCGAGGAGACCACCACACTGTTACAGATGGCCAGAGCCAGGAAGAAGTCAGTGATGTAGGTGAGCTCCAGGCTGGATGGAGTCCCAGAGGAGCCGTCACTCAGAGGCAGCACAGGAGAGCAAAGCCAATTCAACTTCCTCACCAGCTCAGGGTCTGGTACCACCTCCTTGGCCTGAACAGACACAGGAGCAACAGCAGCTTATCCATCATGGCTAGAGCATGAACAAATTATGGATGTCAGGAAACTTTTTCGGCAAAGTACCAATCACAGACTATCCTGGGGAAAAAATAATATTTATTCTTAAGGACAGCAGAGCTCACTAAATGCATTTACATTAGCTTAAAGGGAAAATTCGCTGCCTGTCATGTGGAGATCCACTCAGAGTTGATGGTAAATGTAGTCAATAGAAGCAGCAAATTCAGTGCGCGCTATATTGACCGAGAAAGCTGAGTTCACTTGCTGCAAAATCTGTTCTTCTGTTTATAGTAACTGTTAACTTGACATTGGTAGGTACAAACTATGGATCTGGATTTATTGTGTCTTTCCAAGAGTGACACGCAGCCATCATTGCCACTGTAACATTTGAGAGTTACATCCACTTGCGAATCTGTCCACTAGGATCCATAAAGTGTTTTTAAGATAGTCAGTATAGCTTATCAACTTGCACCATCTACTGGCAGGCATAGGAAATGCATTTAATTCATTGAGTTTGACCAGAAGCAGGGATAACATGAATCCAAACTGGGGATAAAAAATGAATGACCACAGGGAGGGGAAAACCCCCCCACCCATCACCCTTGGAAATTTGCACCTAGCATATAGGCCTATAATCTACACTTTGTACTGATTTTCTTCTTTCTGAAGGAGTACATTAGTTTAAACAGCAGATTTTAAATCAGATATGTCCACATGCTCCCAACAGTTGTGTTATAGGGATTACTGAAATGTACAGTAAACCAGACGTGATAAAGACAGCTCAGACTATGCTTCACATAAAGAAAAATGTGAAGAAAATGCAAATGACCTGCTGATTATACACCAGAATCAACAAATGGTCAAACTACAGGATGTTTCTGCTGCAAAATGTATTTTTTTAAATCAGATTTTTAAGTAAATGTTTCTTAATTATCTTTTTATGTAACTTTCACCTGACTTTCACTTTTTTAATATTCAAGATAAGCATAGATAAATTCATAGTACTCCAACAAAGAAATCTAAGTAACCATTGGTTATCATTCATTTGACTACAGTATGAAAATCAGCTTGCAGAACAAATTCAGCTGCATGAGTTGCAACAGATTCTCAATTAAGATAAGATAAGATAAGATAAGCCTTTAATTGTCCCACAGCGGGGAAATTTATGGATGTGAACCAAATAGGCTAGTATACAAACAATGTGTCTATGGTGTTTGTGAGTGTGTGAGTCTAACCACGCGGCTACAGAAGGCACTGGTTCTGGGCTGGATATGATTAGACAGTTGGTCCTCCTCCTCTTCTGACTCAGCAGTGAGTGTGTGCAGAGACACAGAGCTGCGGTTGCAGCTGAGGGATCGACAGCTTAGAGATTTACCACTGCATCCCGATTTAAGAGTCACAGAGTGACCAGCCGCCTCGTTCTTCTCCGCCTCATACACCTCCAGCCTCCGAGCTGACACACACAGCAACAAAAAATACACAGCATTTACATCACTTAGAGGACAGAACTATGGAGTCTGGAGTGTGCAACTTGGTTTCTTTCAGTGATTAATTATAATCAAACAACTACATTAGATTCAGATTATTATAATCCAAGTGCTTTTTTCTGCTGTGAAGACCTATGACTAGTGGAGTCCTTTGTAAATGTCATGAATCAGAGTTCTCCACATTCTGTGCTGTGCATCCCTGATGAACACAAAAAGGTAACGATGATAAACTTATTATTCATCATGACCAATGATATTTGTACAGTTAGTACTGTAGATGTCTAGGATCTACTGTTTTTACTTGTAAAATGTTAATGTTTGGTCCAACATTACATTAACTGTGACCTTACCCATGACAATATCTGTCTTTTTCTTAAATAACTTGTCAGTATTAGGAATTTCGACACAACAAAGACAGATGTTAGTTTGTTGTATTTTAATTTTAATGTGAAGTAGGTATTTTATGGCTGCACACAATGAATAACTAATCATGGCCATGACTGCGCTATGACTGCCTGTGATTGTTGTATTTGTCTTATTTGTCCACTGCAGAAATGAAGTTCCTCACAGACAATTTGAATTTAGTTGATCTAACTAAATTTGAATTTAGTTAGATCAACTAAATTGATTTGAATTTAGTTGATCTAACTGCTGCAAAGAAAATGAATTCTACTTGTGGAAGCTCCCTCATCATCAGACACTGGAATATGTTTACTCTGGATGTCATATACCTGAAGCATTCTACTGCCTGAGTTATTGGCGCTTCTGAATGTACCATTAATGCTTTGTGTCCAGCCTCTTAACCTCTCTAAATGTGTACTCTTCTGTACTCTGTATAATGTGCTATATCATTTGACTTAATTATTTTAGTTTCAATGCAAGTCCCTCTTTTTTCTTTCTATGTCTGATTATTAATATATGGAGCCCAGGAGCGGCCATAGAGAGAAAAAATAAAAATAAAAATAAAATAATAGAAAAAAATAATAATAGCCCTAATATGCATTCAGGGCAGAAGGTTGGAATAAGCTATGATTGTCTGGCAAGTTGTCAGAAAACGGACTGAGGTTTTTCGGCAAACTCGTATGTGCGCCACGTTACAGATACAAGTGCCTTACGCACTGTTTCTCTGTTTGTTCTGTTTCGTCATTTTCATCTGCCTGTTCAGATCTTCACCTGCTGCTCAGTCAGGTTAAGCGGGCACGCCACCTCATGCCGCCGGTCCTGTGTGAGGTACATGTTTAACAGGAACTCCTTCTCCATCTCAAGCGTCTGGTATTTGGTATACGGGCACCGCTTGTTCCTGGAGGAGCGCGCGTAAGGCACTTGTATGCGTAACGTGGCACACATAAGAGTTTGCCGAAAAACCTCAGTCCGTTTTCTGACAACTTGCCAGACGATCATAGCTTATTCCAACCTTCTAGGGCTAGTTAAAAACAATGCAAATATTAGAGTAAAGGTCCACGGTTAATGCATTAACATGATTAATTTAGAATGTAAGAGAGCAAACCCATAGACAATGGAGTTACTGAATGTTTCAGAAAAAAAGAAAAAACAAACAGCTGGCACATAGCTCTTTTTTATTTAGCTAACGGTGTTGTTGAATGAGTTGTGTGCGTCTTTACGCATGGTGGGTATACTTGGATTAAGACGTGCGCATGAATTTACCAAAACATGGTAACGAATTAATCAAAACGTGGTAATGGATTGTATCTCGTGCGCACGCAATAGCATTTCGAGCGCTTCGAACGCTTTGCCGAAAAAATAAGACCCAAATTGTAATGAACCAGAATTATCCTTTAACATCATGTGATTTCAAAGGTACTGGTACAATTGAGGGCAGGTAACAAGACTGTGCAAAAAAAAACATCTGTCCTGATCAAGGTTTTTGGCCCCAATCCTGATCTGATCCTTTAATATTGTATCAAAGTAATCCAGTGATAGTTTTCTGTACATCTGTGAGTACATTGCAACAGCATACTTTAATTGGTACCAATTTGCTAAAATGTTCACAAATATAGGCTAAAATAAATGGGCTCAATTTGTTGCCCACAACCTGCTGACTCCATGACAACTTTATATTTCCAGTTTACTTCCTCCAAAGCCCCCGAATTATGGGAACTATAGTTCCAAAACTTAGAGGATGATTATGCCTTAAATCAAAGTAAGACAAAACTAATAATAGGAGTTAAACAATCTATCAGTGTTAGCTTTTTTCATGCCTTTTCATGCCCTCTATAACCTGAGGACATATAGTCAAAAAAGTCAAGAATTATAATTGCACCTGGGGGGTATTGGGGGGTTCTGTTGTCTCAATTTTGTCTGAGGGGTGGGGCCCACTTTGTCAGACTTTCAAAACTCCTGATTTGAATGGAAGTTTAACTGGAGAATGTGACTTCTGAAACTGATGTGAGGTGATGAGCTAATTGTTTGTTCGGACTACAAAAACAGTCCACTCTGAACAGTGGTGTTACAGAGTGGAGCTTCTCTCACAAATGATCTTATCTAAACACACACACTGACAACAGACAAGTTTAATTTTGTCTTGTCATCAAGTTACTCACAGAATTAACATCAATTAGCGACAGCTGATATGATCTGCTGCCGGTGACATTTGTCATTTTACCCAGCAAAAGCAATGGCCAGTGCTGGTTAAAAATTAGGTAAATCAAAGTCAAAGCATTCTAGCAGTCATACTATCAGTTCTTACCATTTTCCTCATGAGGATATTCAACCCCATAGATACTGCAACGGCGGAACACCATTTTGTTCTCTGTCAGAGTTCCTGTCTTATCAGAGAACAGGTACTGGATCTGACCCAGGTCCTCAGTGATGTTGAGGGCCCGGCACTGGATCCTGGAGTCCAGCTGCTCGTTGTACAGGGCTAAGTCATTGTGGATGAAGTAGATCTGGCCCAGTTTCACAATCTCAATAGACACGTACAAAGAAATGGGGATCAGCACCTGTTGGACAGAAGCTGATTACACCTTCTGCATGATGCATTTATTGACATGACAAGTACTTCTAAAACTGGAAACCGACCAACTTTGATTGAACATGTAACAGGTACAGTAAAGGTTCCATGTGAACACACATGTAAATACTGCTTTTATGTAATCTAGACGTAAAAAAATAGATATCGATGTCTTTTCACTGCCAAGTCATTAACACTGTACTGACAGTGTACATGTATTTCATTATCTGATCGGTACATGAAGCAACACACCCACATCAACACAAAACCTTTTTTTTTTAATGCTATGCTGTTTTCCATGCAATGATCCATGCAACATGTGTGTCTGATATGGGAGAGGATTTTTTTGTTTTTTGTTGCCTGTTATCTATTGGTTATGAAGTTGATGTCAGTTTCACAAAAGATTTCACTAATAAATTGGATTACTGTTCTGTAATGAGCTGGAATATTTGAAACCTTAAGAATTCTTATAAATGCAAGAACCTAAATTCTACATCTATATAATCCATAAAAAAAACTTAACATTAAATGTTTATTCATTTTCAGAATTATCCTGAAAAATAAAAAAGGTCTAGTAGATCTATAACTGCAGCTAATAAGGGACTTTAATTGTGTTAAAATGTAATTTCTGGCCTGGGAGTGAAATAGTTAACATTATACCTGCAGAACAATGATCATTGTCCAGAAGACATAGAATCCAGCCAGGGCGGGGGACGTCTTCCCATCAACCTCAAAGATAGGGTCTTTGAGGTTCTTCAGCCAAAGGCTGTGACCTGAAAACACCAAGACACCAGAGCAGCTCATGACCCTGGACAACTAAAGATTAAAGCTGGACATGGTTTAATCCCTTAGCATCTGGAGCATTCACTGGCTTTTTGTCACTGTCCTTTTGGTGACTGGACACACTGGTTACCATGGAAACACTGGTTCTCCAGTGGTCTACATGTTGTTTTACACTGCAATACTACTGCTACTGTTCATAACTGTGTTGTGAAGTGACAGCTGTGTGGTGTCAGTCAGTGTTGGTACACACCTACAGCAGCAGTCAGACACATGATGATGAGCAGGAGCACACACCACAGGACGTCTGTGTTCAGATACTTCTCCAGCTGGCTGCGCTTATACCTCGGCCCACTGTTGTTCATCATGGCTTTAGTTTCATGACCTGAGTCACACAGCAAGAGAAGAACAGACAACAGCCATGCTCAATCATACACATCATGATTCTGTAGGAAGTACATCAGTAAAACTGGAAATTTAGCAGGACTTTATATAATGTGGGCATCATAAAGGTTCACTTTAGTTCACAGTTTCATCACTTTCATAGTTTTATCCTTGAGTCGACATATTACATCTTCTTTCACAGCTCCACCTTACACTAATTTCAAACTCTGTTTTATTGATTCTCAAAATATTTTAAGGATGCTTTCACACATTTCACACCTGTTTGGTTATACTCTGGTTCTGGTGTCAAACGAACTCTGGTGTGTTTGCCCATTTGGTTCATTCCGTTTAGGTGTGAAAGCTGGCAATCAAATTCTTGTTCGAACCAAACAACCAGACCAAGTAATTCCAGCATCAAGATAAGGACTTAAATAATGGCCATAAAGATCTGAATATCTAAGATAATTTCTATTGAAAATAGTTGGCCGAGTACATTTGTACATTATGTGTGCTGGTGATGTCTAATGTTGCTAGTCATCATTTCTTTTCATTTATTTTATTTATTTAATCAATGTTTACTCAATCAGTAACTGTAAAATTTAAAATCTAAATTCATATGTCAAATGTTAAATAAAGCTAACTAGCAGCTAAGCTAGCATCCATTTTCTATACCGCTTATCCTCTTAGAGCAGGGGTGTCAAACTCATTTTAGTTCATGGGCCACATACAGCCCAATTTCATCTCAAGTGGGCCGGACCAGTAAAACCATGGCATAATAATCTCTAAATAATATCACCTCCAGATTCTTCCCTTTCTTTTATGTGAAGAAGTACATTCTGAAAATGTTCACAATTAATTAACAATACATGTACAAAACAGATGATGAACAGCCTGAGATGTCTTAAGAAAAATAAGTGCAATTTCAACAATATGTCTACTGTCATTATGTACATTACAATTTACAAATCACAGTGGACCTTCAAAGGCACGAAACGTTTTCTTGGAAAACCCGACACTCTGTGTCCACTTTTCTCCTCTTTGACAAAGACATTTTCCACTGGTTGCTCCTGCATGAACAGTAGCCTTTGCTTGACAGCGTTGTGCCACGTACAGTGTATTAAGCACGTGGGATCTATTTAGCATATCCAGCATAGGGCCTGCTACTGGCATGCGGGAGATGTTAGCCTTCAGGGCTTTCTGCCAGAAAGGCTTGGTGCCTGCAGTGCTTATTAGGACAGCACAGTAGGAATAGCAGTGCATTTTATTGAAAAATTGGAATGAATGACTTCTCTGCTATTTTCACACTTTGCAAAGTCATCTAGTGGGCCGGATTGGACCCTCTGGCGGGCCTTGAGTTTGACACCCCTGTCTTAGAGGGTCGCGGGGGGCTGGAGCCAATCCCAGCTGACATTGGGCGAGAGGCGGGTTACACCAGGCTGGTCGCCAGTCAATCACAGGGCTGACACATAGAGACAGACGAACATTCACGCCTACGGACAATTTAGAATCACCAATTAACCTCTAATCGAGGGGCGACAAGCTATTCTGTCTATTTAGAAAAACGTCTTTCCCACTTTGAAATTAAACACGAATACGCTGAAAGCCGAGATGTCCCAGTTTTCCACCAGCACTAAAATGCATCATGCCTTTACGAATCTGTGGAGCTGGGACCAGCGTTAAAATAGTCTCAAAATCCCGAAAGCGAAAGTAACCTGATCCGTGCGTAACACGAGACATTTGTATGCGCAGGAAGCTTTTTGAAAGCGAAAAGGATCAGATCTGAGAAGCTGAAGTTAAAAGTCTGTAAGTAAAATATTTTCCAATCGTTTTTTTTTTTTCAGTTACAAATCTTGCTTTTCAGTTACAAATCTTGTTTTTCAGTTACAAATCATGGAATACACATTTACAAATAATATAGAGACTATTTTCACTTCATAGTTGGCCGATAGGAGACAGATATGAAGGAGAAACACAGGATCTAACAGTGCAGAGTACAAAGAGAAACATGGACAAAGTAGATGCAACTGATACAACACGTAAAAAAAAAGTTAAACAAAAACTGATTCAGAGGCAGCCCCAGCAGTCTGGGATGGAAAAACAAGGCCAAAGTCTGAGAAGGCAGAAAAAGTTATATCTGTCTCTAGATAAATTACTGCTCTGGTAAACTGATCTGGGACTAACACTACCTAACAACTTTATCTAAATTACTGATCTCTTTTGCTGATAAAAGGTTGTTAACATCAGTACTTGCTGTAAACACAGCAGTAAAATTAGCATATAGTTTCAGTTGTGATCAATTGAGAAACACAAAATGCTGAATTTTCATCTACAACTGTTTATGTATACTATGATTTGGCTTAAGTCTAAACAAATTGTTTTAATTTAATAATTGTTAATGAAATTATCACAAATGTCAGAACTGAAATACTGGTTCTGACAGAGGAAAACTTGCACACCAAGATCCAGCTGAGCCAGAGGGACGATGAATTAAAGCAGAGCAACATGAAGTGGAAAACAAAATGTGACGCTCTGGAAAACTGCCTCAGGAAGGAGGACGGAGAAAAGAACAAGTGAGAAACTTCAATCATGCGATAAGTCCACCCCACCTGACATCTGCTACCAGTATATGGACAATACTTTCACCAAACTGCACTGCTCTGTGTCATAGTTACACTACTGACATCATAGTTGCATTCACTTATACTGTACATTCTGTATATTGTATATTGTTTTTTTGTTCATGTTGTACATATCACAGTTTGATTGTTATGATCAATAGCCCAAGGCTCTGGCTCTGAAATACACCTAAAGCTCACTAATTAACACGTATCTTGTTTGTTTAATCTGTACACAAACAGTAATGTAAAACCCACAGTTTGTGGTTTTAGGGGAAGTTATGTGATGGAACTATTTCTTGACAAACAACGGTTTATCAATCCACCCAGCTGTGCAGCTTCTTTAATGGTTGTCTGGCTCTGACTCAAGGAAGTCATTGCACCTGACTGTTGTTCACTAAGGAACAGGTACAGCACATAACTCCTACTAAAACAAATTGATTTATTACCATAGTTGTGCACACACTGTTCTTGTACAAAAAGGGATTATTAGCATTAACTTTCAGATAACTAGATAATCTAGCTGTGTGTTTCCAGCCCCATCAGACACTTGGTGTGGCCGCAATTACTCTGGTGAGTACAATGATGTTTCCTTTAATCTCAGGAAGGCAGACAGTAGATGCAGGCAACAGATTTGCAACAGCACAGTTCAACAGTCAGTCAGTAGTCTTTCCCATCAGACCTGCTTCAGCCTCTTTAATGTCTGATTTTTTTTAACTTTTCCAGGTTCCTGAAACACAGCTCAGAGAATGACATGGCTGAATTATTAGTGTCATGTTAGTCATGTTTAGACTGCACTATACAGCCATCTTTCTTTGGCTAACAGTCTGTGGGCAGAATGAGTATTATAACAATACCTGCATACAGTTTGGAGTTGGTAGTGGGGGTGGATGCCTGCTCCCACTCACCTGACTGGTTCCTCATGTATTATCTCTTCTCAGAACAGACACAAAGGAGTTAGGGTTCACTTACACTTTTATCAGGCTACATTTGAAACAGACAGTCTGTGAAAACAGGTCTGGCACTAACAAAATCTGTCAAAGTACTGTTTGATGCATGTGGCATTTCACTATATTTCTTTTTTCACAATGTACAACATGATCAAATGATTGTCATAGGGATTCCATAAATTGAAACAAGCCTACCATACAGGCTCTATATTTTCTTGTTCTCCCTCTCAGTCACCTTGACTGGCTGCTACATGTAATGTCTTTAGAATGGTGGCTACAATGAGATAAGCTGGGAGTTGGAGTAGCTCTGCTTTGTTTTATATATATATTTGTTGCAAAGTCTGCTAAGAGAAGCTGTGGACAATAATGTTCAAGATAGGAACTTGACAAGATGTTTGGGTTTGGAGTTGTCAGAGGTCACATATATAAAATGAAATGTCTGTTCAAAATCCAGATGCACTTGGTGCGCTGACGATGACAGAATGGAAGGGTTGTTTAATTTTAATGCCTATTAGTCGGCTACCTTTGTTTCTAAAGCTTGGAAAAAATGTCAGGATGGTCTATTTCTTTAGTATTATTTGTAATTTATGTTTCTACTCTGGTTTCTGGTCTCTTTTTTACTTTATTTATGTTGCCATTTATGTATCTACTCTGGTCTTTTATTCTAAATAAGGTGTCTTGTATGTCTGTTTGGGCTGGGCATATTATTTATGCATGACACAATAATACAATTAAAAATAAAATAAAATAAATAGATATATAATGATTATTTTCACAGATGTGGTATTTCAGGTATTACAAACACCATGTTTACAGAAAGCATCAGACATGACATGATAAAGGGTACCGATTGAGATCAGAAGATGACATCTCACTCAACCTCACAGACCCCATTCACTTCAGCTGGTGATCTGTATCTGGATATCTTATTTGGATAATGACAAAATGTTCATGTTCAGGCAGGTGTAAATGTATGCCAAACACACTGCAATCAGAATGTGATCGAATCAGCCAGACCACATCTGGAGGTGGTCTCTTGCACTGTGATCAGATCTCTGCCACGCGTAAGACATTTGTACAGTGACCACATTCTTAAGGTAAAAATCCAATGAAGTTAAAGGTCTCCTAACTCCACCTCCCTCGACTAGCTCGCTAAAACACTACAGAGAAGCCTTTCCTCTGTAAAAGAACCATACAGCAGTATCACTTGTCTTAACCTGGGCCAAGTCTGCCTACCTAATTTGCATATTCCAATCCAGTCACAGTGGAAAAAACAAAAAATGACAATAGGAAATACCCATTTTAAAATATAGACCAAAAAATACCAAAAACATGTTAAGTTTAACAAACATCTAATGAAAGAAACCTATTGAAATACAGAAGCTACAATGAAAGAGGGTAGGTAGGAGAGGGTGTAAGAGTCTATAAGGAATGACAAATAAGGCAGTTTTTTATTTTTTCACTCAAGTTTCCCCGTTTCACGTTTTTGTACAATGCTAGACTACTACCCTGGACTAGAGGTTTGGACAGGCCTGCACAGGTCTCTCACATCTGTAGTACTGCACATTTAGTCAGGACCAAGGAAAAACATGGTCCATTATTGCCTCTTACTTCTGGTCTGTTCACATTGACTAATTACAAAACCGGGCAGAGAAAACATGAAGTCATCTGGACTGACAAGTGACTCATTCATTGGATTCATTCCTACCAGCTGGAGTGAATGGGATCTGTGAGGTTAAGTGAGATGTCATCTTCTAATCTTAATCAGCACCCTTTATCATGTCATGTAGATCAGGCTACATGGACCAACGTGGGGAAATCAAATTTGATGCTGCCGAACCTGATGAGTTCTTTGTGACACCAGAGAAGATAAATAAACACAACAAGAGATAACTGATTATTTTCATTATTAATCCAATTTAATAGCTGTTTAGCCTTTGAATTCATGCTAAAATCACATCATATAGTCTCTTTAGTTGGTCTGCTTTATTTTCACACCATAAAATTGGAACCAGACCAAGACCCACCTTTTCAGCCGGTCTGTTTGTTTAGTCCACACCTGAGTTCAACTGACAGCTTTCACATTATAAATGAACCACACTAAATGGACAAAAACACCAGAGTTCATTTGAATTGAACTAAAGCACCATAAAGGTGTGAGCAGGCCAATGTAATTGCTATTGTTTTGTAAGTGATGCTGTGCTCTTACCAGCGTAGACCACGATGCCCACTACGGTCTCAGTGTTGCGGATTGTGCAGCTCCTCAGCAGGAGGTTGCTGTTATGGAGTCCAACACGAACCCCACTGGGGTGCTCCCTGTGGAACAACACACACACACACACACACACACACACACACACACACACACACACACACACACACACACACACACACACACACACACACACACACACACACACACACACACACACACACAACAGGCCAGAGCTAAGGCTCAGCTGCACAACATGATCCAGTTCCAACTGAAAGTGTGTTTGAGGCAGTGTGATGGTTGAAGCAGGCTCTACTGCACTGTTTGGTTGAAGCCCAGAGCAGGTGCATTTGCAAATCATGTTTTTCCTTCCACCAGCTTGTGCTCACATCTTAATTGTTTCTCCATCTAAATGGATAAATAATAATAATAAATAATAATAAAATTATTATATCACTTTAGAATTTGTGACAGTGCTTTGTCAAGTAGTCATGCTTCCTGCCAGTAAATGTTTTTTATTTGATGCATTTCAGTCTGTTTTCTGATATGCCAGTGCAATGTTTCTTTATAGGCTATAGATTTCTTTGATAAATATAATTATGTATAAAAGGTAAATAGGGTAATGAAAGTCTAAAACTACATCAATGTTTTAACACTTTTGCAATTTTATGATGAAAAAGCAAGAAATAATGTGTTAGATGGTCAGTGTTATGTCATCAGTTTTTTTTTTTTTTTTTTAACATGAATACATTAAATAATAAATATGTGCCCTGCATATTTTGATTTCTCAATAGAAGGAGATACTTCTAGGGCCATTAAAAATGTACTATACTGATCCCATATATTTATCTCAAGGGGATATATGTTCGATAACTGTAACATGAAAAAGAACTCACATGTAACCTCTGAACCTGCTGAGGTCATTGTTGGGGTTCTCACACTCAATACGACTGTGGAAGCTCTCAAGGGCCAACTCTACTCCCTGGAAAACACACACACACACACACCAAATTCAATCAAACCTGTAGATAAATACACATACAGATAAACAGATATGCAATAATACAAACCACAACTGGTGGCACAAGACGTCATCTTTTTCCACCCTGTTATTTTTTAATTTTTTAAGATTTTGGGGGGCATTTTTGCCTTTATTATTTATTGACAGCTGGAGAGAGACAGGAAAGGTGGGAGAGAGAATGAGAGAAAGTGGATGACATGCAGCAAAGGGCTGGAATTGAGACCAGGCCGCTGTGGTAAGGACTCAGCCTTAATGGTATGTGCTCTACCAGGTGAGATACTGGGGCCGTTATTTTTTCACAGTTGGCAGAGCAGTGATGTTGAAATAAAAACGTGCCTATCAGGCTGTCAGTGTCTATCATCCACTGAGAATGAGACTGACATAACAGTCACAAGTTGATACTGGAGTTTATTATTTTGTGGATGCAAGCAGAGGCAGACAGCTGTTTCATCTGGCAAAGAGAGCCAACTGCTTTCTTATTGTGACTCAAGTGTGTTGTGTCTCTTGCAGACAGCAGTGTCCATTCCTTTTTCACTAGACCACAGCAAAAGCATGGGCCAACCCTGTAAATGCCAAAGTCTGTCTGTGTCTGTCTGTGACTGAGTTACTGAGTGATGAAGTTACACCATTGGTCAGTCAAGTGTTTGAGTTTCCTCATTGGTCGTTGCTCTTACAAAATGAATAGGCACGGAATTACGTCCTCAGGAGGTAACACTTGACGCAAGAGGCGCGGTGACGGCACTTTTGGCGCCTGCACCCTCGCACCGGTTTCAAATCTATCGCACACTAAGAACGGAATATTCTGCTGGTCTTGGATATTACTACCTGCAGATTCAAGAATGAATTCAGACCATTTTGTCTTTGTCTCCAAGGCACCCTCTTCTTCTGCGTTATCTAGCCACAAAAGTTGGACAGCAGGATCGCTACTTCAATTGTAGATGGTTTGAGGATTACAAATAGCTGGAATATCCTATTTCAAAAGGACTGTGAAATGCTAAGTAAGGATTAGATGCAGAGTCGCTTTTCCCTACGATCAAAGAGACTCTTAGTAAATCACACTGCCTGTATTGCACCGTGTTATGATGGCGAGACATTCACAACGGTCCAGGAGAAATTCAAAGAAGAGGTCCCTCAGGCAATCTAAATTTATTGCCACACACGTCTCAGTCTTGTTTTGGTGGACTGTGTCAGAAATGTGAATAAAGTAAAAAAAAATTAAAGGGAGCATTCCAAACTGTTTCGAGTCCTTGGGAAGCAGAAACCACTTAGTCTATAGAGGCATACATGTATACAAAGTTAACGACCCAAAAATGGGTGAACAGAGGCAGATTTGCTCTAGGGGCTAGAAAGACACAGCTTACACTTGTTAATCCACCTAATGTATTACCTGCAATGGGAGGTCTGACACCACCTGTCTCTGTTTCAGGTTGGTCTCTCCGTCCAGGTTTGCGGTCTCAATGTAACAAACCCCACGAGGGTCAGAGGAATACAGCAGCAGCATGTCAGCAGGGATAATTTCATTACAGGACAGACGGACAAAGTCTCCGACTCGCACATCCTTCCAGCACTGGTCAGTGTAGGCTTTCTGCTTGCTATGGACACAGAAGAGACAAGATTAAAAACATGTACATAAGTTTTGAGGTACTTTATACAACTCTGCTACATTTCAGAGGGAATATTGTACATTTTACTCCACTACATGACAACTTTAGTTACTAGTTACTTTTCAAATTATGGTTATTAGCTTATAAATTACAATACATAACCCCTGCACATAACAAAAAAAGCAGTGTCTACTTGGGGCCGCCTCGTCACAGGTTTCAGATGTCTATGAATTATTAACAGCTGCCGTTCCACCAGAGGGTGATTTCCCTACTAAACCTCTCAGATGGTTTCAATTAAATAATTGAGAATCAAAGAGGTAAAATCATCCAATATTTCACTAAAAGCTAAGATCAGAGAAAAATTCCCCCCCCAAAAAAGAGGACAAATGTGTGTATCAGAATGTTTTTTCCTTCTTTTCTCCCATACTTCATATTTCACCCATTAATCCATCAGGTTTATTATTATTAACCAGCTACAACAGTGAAATGCTGCTTATGCAATGATGCATTTATATTAACAATCTAATAATGTGATACCCTCAGCTTACAGCCACTTCATACACCCACACCACAGCCTGGGCTGGGCCCATCTCCCCATTTCACACCCGCAAACACCTCCCTCTCAGCCCCCCTACCCCCTACAAGCTCAACCGGGCTGTTCCTCACAACATCCCAGGTGAGAAATGAACTGAGGAAGATGAGGGTAGGGAAGGCGGCGGGCCCAGACGGCATCAGCTCCAGACTTTTGAAGTCCTGTGCGGATCAGCTGTGTGGGATTGTTGGGCACCTGTTCAACCTGAGTCTGAAGCTGGGGAGGGTGCCAAAACTGTGGAAAACATCGTGTCTGGTTCCTGTGCCAAAGACCCCTCACCCCAAGGACCTAAATGGCTACAGGCCAGTGGCATTGACCTCTCACCTGATGAAGACCCTGGAGAGACTGGTCCTTGTCCACCTGTGTCCGCTGGTGAGCCCATGTATGGACCCTCTGCAGTTTGCCTACCAACCCCGCATTGGGGTGGATGACGCTGTCATTTACCTACTTCACACATCCCTCTCTCACCTAGAAAAGGCTGGAAACACTGTGAGGATCATGTTTTTTGATTTCTCCAGTGCTTTTAACACCATCCAGCCCAGGATTCTGGGGGACAAGTTGGAGCATGCTGGGGTGGACTATCACCTGGCAGCATGGATCCTGGACTACCTCACAAACCGACCACAGTATGTGAGGTTACAGGACTGTGTGTCTGACACACTTCTCTGCAGCACAGGGGCTCCACAGGGAACCGTTCTGGCGCCTTTCCTGTTCACCTTCTACACAGCGGACTTCACCCATAACACTTCAAACTGTCACCTACAGAAGTTCTCTGACGACTCTGCCATCGTCGGCCTCATCACCGACGGGGATGATAGGGAGTACAGAGAACTGACCCAGGGCTTTGTGGGTTGGTGTCAGCAGAACCGCCTCCAGATCAACGCGGGTAAAACCAAAGAGCTCGTGGTGGACTTCGGCAGGCGCAAACTCCCTCCACCTACACCAGTGAACATCCAGGGAACGGACATTGAGATTGTGAGATCGTACAAGTATCTGGGTGTTCACTTGAACAACAAACTGGACTGGTCAGACAATACGGACGCTCTGTTTAAGAAGGGCCAGAGCCGTCTCTTTCTGCTCAGGAGACTAAGGTCTTTTGAAGTGCAGGGGGCGCTCCTGAAGACTTTCTATGACTCTGTGGTGGCATCAGCCGTCTTGTATGGGGTGGCATGTTGGGCCAGTGGCATCTCTTCCAGGGATAGGAAGAGACTGGACAGACTGGTAAAGAAGGCCAGCTCTGTCCTTGGATGCCCTCTGGACCCAGTGGAGGTGGTGGGTGGCAGGAGAATGGTGGCCAAGCTATCATCACTACTGGAGAACACTTCCCACCCCCTACATGTCACTCTATCAGCACTGGGCAGCTCCTTCAGCGATCGGCTGCTCCACCCTCGGTGTCTGAAGGAGAGGTACCGTAGGTCCTTCCTGCCTGCTGCTGTCAGACTCTATAATCAGTACAGCTCCCGGTAATCTACATTTGACTGTCAATAAGCAGAATGTTCACTACTTTACTTCATCTGCTGCTGTGCATTATCTTAATACATTTTTTTATTTTTTTTTTATTTTTTCTTCATGATGTTATTTACTTTATCTGTTGCTGTGTAATTTTTTCATGTACATGTATGTTATATATGTGCAATAATTTTATCTTATCTATTGTTCATACTTACAAATGCACTCAGTCACTCTATTATTATTCCTGTCTATACTGTGTACAGGACTATTTTTCTATTTATTTTTATTGTATTTTATTATATTTTATTATTGTATTTCTATATATGACACTTTTGCTGGCTGCTGTAACGCTGAAAATTTCCCCGCTGTGGGACAATTAAAGGCTATCTTATCTTACATAATGTATTAGTCAGCTACTTTTACATTTGATACTTTTAGTACATTTAGCTGACAATACTTATGTATTTTTACTTAAGTACTACACTTTTGAATGCAAGACTTTTAATGGAGTATTTTTACATTGTTGTACTGGTACTTTTACTTAAGTTTTGAGTAGTTCTTCCACCACTGGTTCCGGGTGTCACCAGAACACTGTGGTTACATGGTACAGGCCATGGCCATCAGCCAAGACAAAAGTCTGGTCCAAAATGTTCTTAACATGTTCAAGAACCACATACTGGACTGGAAAAAGGTGTTTTGACTGATATGTGAAAAAAACAAAAGAAACCTTTGGGAGGTGTGATTTTAGAGAATTCTGACAGAAAAACAAACCTATGTGAAAGCAGGATAAGTGCTAAACAATACATTAACTCAATAGTTTCAGTGAGCCAATAATGAGGTTAGTCCATTACGCCAACCATTTATGCACCCCACTGATTAAAGTAGTGTCATCTATAGTGTCTTAAGCCAAATACAAATAATTAAACAAAACTAAATAGAATAAATAAATACCTAACAGACAAAATTAAAACAATGTTTTAGTTATAGTAATACTTAAGGGAACTCAAATATGTAGATGAGGAAGATCTGACAGTGAGTGTTAAACTGTTCAACAGTCTGGGAGCAGCACTGGATTTTGGATTTTGACTGAGAACGTAGAAGAGATGGGAGTAACGGAAGGGTCCGGATGTAGAGTGGAAGAGATCAGAGATGTAAGCTATAAGTCCATGCAGTGCTTTAAAACAAATACAATCTTAAAATCTATTCTTTATTTGAAGGGAGGCCAAAACACTGGTACTTGGTAAGGAGTCTTGCTGCTGCAGGCGAGCTAGGCAGACTGACTGACTCCCACATAAAGGGAGTTACTGTAGATGTGAGGTAAAAAAAAAAAAAGCATATAGGATGGTCTCCTGGTGGTCCTCCACTAGGGCATGAGAGCCGCTAGGAGTAATTCTGAGTAGCACTGAGCTGTCAGGAACACAGTAATGAATTAATTTGTACTCCAACAATTGAAATATTACTGAATTCTGTGGGGATATTGCGACTCACTCCTCCGCCATCAAGACCGGAACCCTTTTTACATGTTTTAACATCCACCAACTTTCACAATAAGAGGAATGCAGAAGGGGAACAAGGGAAGCAGTTTGTGCAGTAAACAAAACCTATAGGTCCCTGTATACTTTAGATAGACTTTATTAATCCCCAAGGGGAATTTTTAGTGGTGCAGTAGTAAAAAGGAACAAGAAAAATATTAACAAGAAAAATACGAGCGAGAGAGAGAGAGCAAATCAGTATGTTGTCCATTGCCACCCTCACATACACCCGGCACATGCCACTCAAATTTAAAACATCACAGTCTACAGTTGTGTCTACTGCAGGCAGGGGCTTATTGATGATTCGGCCCCAGCTGATTACAACAAACTGAACATAATTCTGATACATTATCTTCTCCTCAATGGCCAATTGGGGAGGTCCACTATAAAAAAAAATATGTAAAAGAAACTTCAGGATTCATTCAAGTGAATGATGAATACTATTAGCGAGCAATATATATTAAGGCTACACTGTATAACCTTTAATTAGGCTTTTGACCATGGAAGCTGTGTCAGCCTTTAAAACTATACTATACTATACTGTATACTGTATACTGTATGTCAGCTGAATCTTATGAAGGAGAAAGTTCCTGGTGCTATTTGCCAACAGAGAGCCGGCATTCTTTTTAATAGTTCAGAGAAATAAAACACCCCTTTGACTATTATGCAGTGAATAAAATCAGTGGTTAATTATTACACTCACAGTCCAAAGCCCTTTCCAGGCAATGACTGATTCACAGCAGGGCAGAGGAATTACTGTAACTGTACACTTATGTACAATGGGAGGTCATAA
Source organism: Macquaria australasica (assembly GCA_005408345.1). NCBI lineage: Eukaryota > Metazoa > Chordata > Actinopteri > Centrarchiformes > Percichthyidae > Macquaria > Macquaria australasica. The sequence goes on from SEMN01000787.1 coordinate 49,026, forward strand.
GGTTAGCCAAGATAAACTACTCCTGATTTTTAATTGCAATCCAAATATAGCACTGAAGAATAGCCAGGCTTGCATAACAAGAGTGTCATGACCAGCATTAGTAAAAACAGTCCAGGAGCAGGATCTTGATAATGTGCTGCTAGATCAGAATCCAGCTTTTTATAGAAATAATGTATTGAATATAGATCTGAGAAGTCCTCAAATTTTAGATTATGCACCATCTAAGACTATTGGGGTAAAAAAAAGTAGAGTTTTATGTTTTGTAGTGGCAGAACCAATGTGCCACGGCCCATTACATGAATACATTACAGAGAGGACTGTCTGGTTTCTTCCAGACTTTTGTCATACCTCCTGTCACCTTCACTGCATGCTCCTACACAAAAGTTGAGAATTTGTTGGGAAGGACTTGTCAAGCAGAAGTATGTATTCAATTTCCAGAAGTGACCAACAGTCCTTTGTAAAAAAATTTCATTGACTGACTGGTTGTTGAACTTGTGTTTTGTTGTTGAGGAGCGGCCTTATGGGAAGTCTTGACCTGAATTTCTTTGTCCCACCTTTGATCACTTACAGTGTAGCAACATAGAAGACAGTGAAAGTAATTTTCCCCTTAACTTTATTTAGTTGTAGGTTACTGTAGTCCGCTTTTTGTAGCCAACTTTATTTTTTGTTTTGTAACTTGAGCTTGAAGGTTCATTCTTGATCTTGGAAAATGTAGTTTGACAAAAAATGTGTAACTCAGAGTCCACTTACTAAATATCTTCCTGAAATCTAGTAAGTGGACTTTCTCTATCTTTCTAACATTTCCAGAGGAAATCTTGTAAGGGGACAGAATGAGACATCTTAGTTGATGCCACATCAAACCAACTGAAAGCAACATTTAACCTACCTGCTGTAAACATGGCACAGAAGACTGTTGATCAAATGGTCCGACTTAAACCTGCGAAAGTCTTCCCAGATATCCTTAACAGCCGTCACTGACAGCACCAGTATGATAGGAGCCAGAGCGATCTCTGGCTGGAAGGCTTCCACCACAGGAACAAAGTTGAGAGCAGCAAGGAGGATGAAGTAGACATTGGCAAAGCGATGGAGCTGCTCAAACAGATTCTTGGGCAGGAAGGAGAGGAGAGAATACTTTGTGGTCCGGATCTTGTTGTTTTTATATTGAATCAGTTCCTCATCCTCTGTGGTGGAAGGTACCACTGTCCTCTTCTTTCGCAGGCACTCCTTGGTAGAATGAAGACAGTACGGACATTCCAAGCTATACATGAGTCCACTGCTCCAGTGGATTCAGATCCATCTGCCGATTTATGTCTGCACTTACAAGCCTTACCTACCTGCAAATGTTCTCCAGTTGCATTTTTTCTTGCCGTTCATGCGGTCCCTTCTTCTAGTAAACCATAGTGATGTGGAATCTTTTCCCCTGTCCCAGTAAAGGCATGGACATAGCCAGCGAAGTGGGAATGGGAGGGAGGAGTGGATTGTACCTTGGTGATGGATTTCATCGCCACTCCTCTAAAAAGGGCACTCACACTGTAAACAAACTCAAGGTTCAAGTTTTACAACTGCCTCAAAAGACTGATTGTGTAATCGGATATAGGAGAAAGGAGGGTCACAGAGCAGCAGCAGCAGGGATTGTGCTGTCATTGATTTCCAGTTGGTCCTTCAAGATCAGAGCAGTGGACAGATTCATATATCTATTAGTGAAATTGAACTGCGTGGTTTGATGAACTTCTGATAAAATGTATCATATATATCAAGGTTCAAGATTAATTTGTCATTTTACAACACAAGGTTGCACAATGAAATTGTAGCCCCCTTCAAATTACATACACAGAACATGGATTGACATTTGATTATAAAATATTTTTTTTTAGGAGACAGTGTATACAGTCCCAAGACTATAATACTATCAACAGTAGACGTTTCTTCCCCAGCTACAGTTTCAAAGTAGCTTTCCCAACACTGTCAGGAACTTAAGTCTAATTCAAAACTAAAAGTTCCTTCAGCGCAGTGGTGGCGAACCTGCGGCTCATAAGCCGTATTGTATTTCAGCATTGCTTTGGATAAGTCTTGCGACATTCAAGATAAGCCACAGTTGTCAATATTTGTACCATCTGTGTCAGAAGACATTGTGCCGTTAAAAGATAGGACTCATGGCACTGATCTGAAAGAGACACTTGTTGATAAGGAACATTTGCACTTATCAAAACTAACAGCAGTAGCCACAGACGGTGTGCCAGTTGTGTTGGGATCTGAACATGGCCTTGTAGGGCTGTATAAGGCTGGTGACTGTTGCCAGATTTCACTGCATCATCCATCAAGAGCACCTGGTGTTTAAAAGCTGAACATAGACCATGTCATGAATCCTGTGGTGGAAATTGTGAATTGTATACGTACTCATGCTCTCAATCACAGGGAGTTCAAAAACCAAAATGGCTTTTTTTTTTTTAACAGTATTTTTATTGGGGTTTTTCAATTATAACAAACAATTACATATTGACAAAATGGTCAGTCTGGGCAGCAAATACAATATAACATAACATCCAATGACGAGGCAAAAAAAAATAAAGGTAATGCAAGACATGGTAATTAAAACAGAGGTGAGTATACAGATGTCCAGATGTCACAGTAACAGAAATCTTGAAGATCACAAGGGGATACTACACTTTGCAATCTTGCACCACCCCCAACTCGGTCCTTGACTTTATTGATCAATAACATTCAGTTTCAAAAACTCCATGAAGCTTCCCCAGATATTTTCAAAAACACCCAGCTTTCCTTTAGTCATGTATGTTAGTTTTTCCATAGCAACACATGTTGAAAGATCCTTAATAAATTGATTCATACTTGGTTTGTTCACATTTTTCCATCCTATAGCTATTGCTCTCTTAGCTTGTAAGAAACACAAGTCCATTAGCACACAGTCACTCTTCTTAGTAACAAAATCATTTGGATGAATACCCAGGATGCATAACTTTGGCAAACAAGGGACCCTCAGTTTTGTTATCTGGCTGACCATGTCAAGAACCTCCTTCCAAAAGCTTTTAATCACTTTACATTCCCATAAGCAATGAAAGAGAGTTCCTTTAGCCTCGTTACATTTGAAGCATGTGTCTGGCATATTAGGATTAAAGTGATGTAGTTTTGAAGGTGTTACATATGTTCTTAAGATCCAATTGTATTGTAGTATCTTCAGACATGTGTTAATTGTTTGTGTTTGAGCTTTCAGGCATATCTCAGACCATTCCTCTTTTGAGATTTCCTCCTGTAAATCTAGCCTCCAGCTTCCAAGTTTATCTTCTGAAGATTCAGATGACTTGTCTACAAACAATTTATAGAGCAGTGATACCTGTCCCCTACCAGCAATGTATTTCACTGACTTCCAGTCTTCCAGTATTGAGAGAGGTGGCTGAGTAAGAGTGATTTTGAGATACAGATATAAAATTTCTTATTTGTAAAAACTTAAAGAAGTGCCTTGAAGGAATATCATACTTTTCTTGTAGTTCAGTAAATGACATTAGCCTGCCATCATTGTACAGATCCATTATTCTGCTTACTCCCTTGCCCGCCCATATCTTAAAACCGGCATCTTCTCTTCCAGGTACAAATATGGTATTGCCCCATATGGGCGTGAAACCTGACAGTGGGGGGGTTTCCCCTATATATTTTTGGGCCTCATGCCAGATACACAGAGTATTTTTTAGAAAGGGGATTTTTGTGTTTTCCCTTAGCTTCTTTGGTTCAGAAGAGTAAAGGTAGCTACTAAGGGGTAACCCTTGAGCTGAGCATGTCTCAATCTTAACCCAAGCTGGAGGAATTTCTGAGGAGAAGTAGCACATGGCTGCTCTCAGCTGTGGTGCCCAATAATACCAGCATAGGTTGGGGAGATTTAGACCCCCCCTGTCATAAGGCAGATAAAGTAGGGTAAAGCGGAGCCTAGAACGTTTATTGTTCCAGAGGAAGTTGGTGAATATCTTCTTAAATCTTTGAAAAAACGACTCGGGTGGGGGCAAGGGGATTGACTGAAACAAATAGAGCAATTTGGGTAATATATTCATTTTTATGATGTTAACACGACCAATTAAAGAGATTGGCATTAAAGTCCATCTGTTAAGTGATTCTATTACATTTTCCACAATAGGGTTATAGTTGGCTGGAACCAGGTCATTAATTTCAGGTGTGATTTTATTTCCCAAATAGGTGAACTCTTCCCTAGGAGATGAAAACGGGGTTTGTATTCTAGGTTGTTGCCTCTCTTGGTCATTTAGATATAGTATTGATGATTTTTTCATATTTATTTTGTAGCCTGAGAATTCCCCAAAACTCTTAATCAAGTCTAACAGAGATGGCACCAAATAATCAAGGTTTGATAAAAAGAGGACAACATCGTCCGCATAAAGTGATATTCTATGTTCTGAGTCACCTACTAAGATCCCCAATAAAGATGGAGAGTTTCTAATAGCCATAGCTAATGGCTCCATTGCTAACACAAATAGCAATGGGGAAAGGGGGCAACCTTGACGTGTAGATCTGAACAGAGAGATAGGTGTAGAAGTAATATTATTTGTCACCACTTCGGCTGTTGGGTTCTTATATATTGTCCTAATCCATTTGAGGAAGCCCTCACCCAATCCAAACCTCTCCAACACTTCAAACAGATATTTCCATTCTATTCGGTCAAAGGCCTTCTCTGCATCTAAGGACAGAAGTGCCGTGTTTGGTGACCCTCTTTTTTCATAAAGGATATTTAGCACCCTTATAACATTATGAAAAGCCTGTGTCCCTTGGATGAAGCCATTGTGGTCATCTTTAATCATGGCCGGCAGTAATTTTTCAAGGCGTCTTGCTAAAGAGTCTTGCATAAGATTTTGCTATCAGTGTTAAGCAGCGAGATCGGCCTATATGATGCACAGTCAGTGGGTGCCTTTCCTGGTTTTAGCATCAGGGTAATTAGTGCCCCTCTGAGAGAGGGTGGCAGGTCTTCCTTTTCATATGACTCCAATAGCATATCCAAGAGTGGTTGTATCAACTTATCTTTAAATTGTTTATAAATCTCTATTGGTAGCCCGTCTGTACCAGCCGCCATTCCCCCCTTCATGCTGGTGATGGCTTCCAAAAGCTCATCTGCTCCTACGACACTGTCTAGTTTTTCTTTAGAATCAGTTGAGATAGTGGGGAAATCTAATGAGCTTAGAAAATGTTCCTGTTGACCTGAATCTTTATGTTCGGATGTATACAGTTTTTCATAAAACATTCTAAAAGCATTATTTATTTCTGTTATTTTACCTTTAATTTGAATGGCATCGATAGGTCTTTCAGATTGTAATTTTTTGATATGCCAAGCCAATATTTTACCTGCCTTTTCTCCCTGATCATAGTAGCTTTGTTTTTTTTCAACCCTCCAGTGAATTTAGTTTTGATTTAAAGGCCTTGCTCTGCGAGCTAGTATAGCTGATAATCATGCCCCTGATGTATGCCTTAAACGCCTCCCATCGTATAGTTGGAGAAGTCTCATTGGTATTTGTATTAAAATAGAGGTCAATATGTGTTCCTACAAATTCTATAAATTTTCTATCCTGTAGCCATCTGGACTGAAATCCCCACCTAGGCAGATTCATGACAAGTTGAGAGTTATTAAACAATAAAGAAATTGGTGAATGATCAGAAATGACCATACTGTCATACCAGCAATTTGTAATTCTTGACATCAGACCCATGGAAACCAAGAAATAGTCAATACGTGAGTGGGTTTGGTGAGTGGCAGAGTAACAAGAATATTCTCTAGATACTGGTTTAAAATGACCTCCAAACCTCACATAAATTAAAATCTTGGATCAATTGTTTAAGAGTCTTTCTTGTTTGCGTGTGAGATATGTCTAATCCTTTTGATTTGTCTATACTGGGCTCCAGTGCACAATTGAAGTCTCCCCCTATGATATAATGACCTGGGAGAGAGGATAGAGTTAGAAAAACATTTTTGAAAAATAAGGGAATGTCCTCATTAGGACCATATATATTGACAATATTCAAAGTGTCTGTAAGAAGGGTGCTGTGAATAATGGAGTATCTGCCTCTTGGGTCATTAATTGTCCTAACTATATTCAGAGGAATGGATTTATGTACAAGAGTTAACACCCCTCTAGCATGGGAAGAGTAGGAAGCTGCAATGACCTGGCCATTCCATCTTTTCTGGACCTTATGAATATCACATTGTGGTAAATGTGATTCCTGTAAAAGCAGTATTTTGGAATTCAGTCGCTTAGCTCTATTTAAGACTTGCTTTAGTTTGGATAAGTTATTCAGCCCACGTACGTTCCAGGATGTTATTTTAAATTCTGTATTGGATGTCATATTCCGTTACCTACACAACGGTAAATCAGTATTGAAGAGAAAAAGAAAACCCTATACATTTGATAAAGTACTGCCTATCTGACTGCTCAACGAGACCCCTTCTGCAAACTGTTATATAAACGAAAAATGAACACACCATAACATAGAAAAGGTTGAACAAAACATCCCATGTGAAGTTCCTCAATCGAACCTCACGCCCCCTTTGCTCAAACAATGAGCTACCCTTTCCCCCCTAAAGACTCTAGTCATGGAGCTATCTGGTCCACAAAAACTGAGGAACAGATTAAATGTCTATCAAACAAGTCCCTATCGTGTGTCGCTCTGCCCCAATGTTTGATATTTTAAAACGTCCCCATTACTAGAGTGTTGAGGCCTTTCATTCAGTTGTCAAGGCAGCCAGAGAAAAGGCTATTTAAATTAAATACAATGAAAGGTCACTGGCTATCAACATAATGTTTAGTTGACTGATTTAAAACCGGATTATTTCTATTTAGTTTTATAAAGTTAAAAAAAAAAAAAAAAGTGATCTTGGGAGTGTAAAGACATAACTTAGGTTTACAGTGTGAAGACAACAACTTGTCCTTAAGAGAATAATCAAAAGAAAAAAAGTACAAAAGTACTTCTAATAGTGTAGTAACACGCACGTAAAATATCCGACTTTAACCATATAGGCTAATTATCCTACATAAATTATTTTAACAGTGCAAAGACAAACCGTTTAACTTAGACAGTAAATGCTGTAAAAAGCAGAATTTGGCACTATTTACAGTAGTTATTTTGTAGCTTATAGAAGGTTATAGACACTGAAATATGCCCAATATGTTAGCCATATCTTCATGGTAATCTCACTAGAGGTTTTCAAGGATTCGGTCCATCTCTGACCTTCTCCTGAATATTGTTCAGGAATGTGTGTACATCCGTAGGAGAAGTGAAGAGGCGAGAGTTGCCCTCGTGTGTCACCCGGAAAGATGATGGATGTATTCCATAACGTATTCTGCACCTCGTTTTAGCTCCATCGTAGGCCCTGCACTTCTTATCCGTCTCACTGGCAACGTCGTGGAAAAACAGATGATGGTTGTTGAAATGGATTTTCCCTTTTCCAAATGCAGCCGACATCACTTTGGCTTTGTCCCTGTAGTTTAAGAACTTTATCAGAATTCAATTCAATTCAGTTTTATTTATATAGCGCCATATCATAACAAAGTTATCTCAGGGCACTTTTTCGAATAGAGCAAGTCTAGACCGACTCTTTATATTTACAGAGACCCAACAGTTCCCACCATGAGCAAGCACTATGCGACAGTGACAAGGAAAAACTCCCTTTTCCTCCCTCAGAAGTGTTCTAGGCGGTGCGTTCGGGTTTGATCTCAAGCCAGTTGGAACTCTGTGGGCTCTGTCAATAACGATCGGCGCTGGAAATGACTCGGTGCCCAGTATTTCGGGGATCCATTTTTCCAGAAAGGCACATGCATTTCTCCCTTCAGCGTTTTCAGGTAAGCCTACCAGGCGAATATTAGATCTGCGGCTGCGGTTTTCTAGATCCTCCATTTTTGCCGTCAAACTCTCAACCTGTTGTCTCAGCTGTTGGGTTGATTTATTCAGCACGGAGGTATCGTCTTCCACCGCTCCAAGGCGTTCCTCAGCCTCCGTTAACCTGCCAGAATAGTGTTTTAGTTCGCCTTGGATAGATTGTATTGACTGAATCACCATATCAAATCTTGATGCAAAGTCTTCCTTCAGATCATTCTTTAAATTGTGGATTGCACTCAGAATTTCCCCAGAGGATTTATCCGGTGATGGGACATCTCTCTCCTCGTCATCCATGGCTAAAGTTAGCTGTTGTGGGGGAGATGGCGATTCTCCCTCAGTGTCATTTTTAGTCGTTTTCCTGCGTCCCGGCATTGGTTACACTGTTATGAGTAAATTCTGTTTTGTTTCTTTTCTCTTGCTTTTTAAAGTGTTTTACAAAATTGAAGCAGAGCGACGTCTGAACTACGTCTGATCAACACCGCGCCATAACCGGAAGTCCCAAAATGGCTTTTGCTTTTGAACACAATGAAGCTGTTCCTGGAAGAGAAACATGAGGACTATCCTTGGCTACATGAACTCCCGTGGATTTCAGATTTGGCATTTGTGGTCAACATGCTGCATCATCTGAACAGACAACCTGGATCTGCAAGGGAAGTTAAAAATGCTGCCCGATGTAGTGCAAAGTGTTTTCGTGATTGTGAACAAACTTGAGCTCTTCCAGATACACCTTCAAAAAGGGAGAGCTCACATTTTCCTTTCTTGTTGAAGGAAAGTGGAGAAGCAGCTGAGGTCCTAAAAAAGGACAACTGCACGATATGTAACACTGGTTGAAAATCTGCAGCAGAGTTTTTAGGACAGATTCTGCAAAAACATTCTGCAGCAAAAATGGCCACATATCACATTCCTCATCAACCCTTTCACTGCTGAAAAGGAATGTTTGAATGGCCCTTTAGTGGCAGATGAAGCAGTGTCTCAGTTGGAGATGACTGAACTTTCTGAGGATGACAGACTTAAATGTGTTCTGAGGGAAGGAAAGAACCATGGAGTTTTGGAAAATTGTTCTGACAGACTGATATCACAACGTGAAACAGGCTGCACTCAAACTATTGTCAATGTTTGGATTAACTTATGTCTGCAAATCAGTTTTTTCTACGCTGAAACAAGTAAAGTCAAAGCATCACTGTTCTTTCGGACACTCACGTAAAAGGAGTTGCTTCAAGTAGCCACAACTAGGTACAAGCTAGACCTGAAAAATGAATGTGGAAAACAAAGAGTGCCAGGTGTCCCACTGAGTACAGTAAAAGGAGGTAAGAAATAGTTCAGACCTATGAAAACTGTTGTGTGCATGTGTTGTGCAATGACGTGGTATTTTGTCTTTGGCTCTTCATGCTAGACTGGTTGGCCACCCCTGCTTTCGTGCATTTGTTTCCGCCACAAAAGAATGGGTTTGGCAAATTAGACTGCTAACTGATTTAAGACTGTGGTCTGGGGTGTTTTGCATCTTAAGACAATTCTCATGATGTTTGTAATGTGCTGTTGTGTGACTAATGTTTGAATGTATGTTGAAGAGGAAATGTGCAGAACGTGAAGGTGCCTGCCTCCAAAATAGTCAGGTTTTGCTGAGTGTTTAACTGGTTGTTTTTCCTGCTCTGGTGCGTACCACAATCGAACAAACAAAGTCAAGTTTCAGTTCCTTTTCTCTTGCTCACCATGCCTGTCATGTACCCAATCTCTCTCCTTTTCTCATTGCCCTTTTTTGTAGTCTGGAAGTCACTATAACACAACCGACATCCCATCCCAAACAGTGATACAAGTGACAACCAGTGCTTGTTTGCATTCTGAATGAACGAGACAAGTTGCACAAGTCCTGAGGCTTGTGCTTGACTGGTCAGCACTGCGAACTCCACCTAGGCCATGAGAAATTTCTACGGACTTATGAGTTTTTGAGCTTCTACTCCCATACGATGGAGGGCCTATTCTCAGTATCTCAGTATAGAACTCTACATTGTTGGTGTTACATGCTGCTCTGTCTTTAGCTTAGCTGTGGTTTAAGGTTAAAGACAGATTGAAAAATTACATTGTCTGGAACTATATTACATAGTCTGAAACCCCACTGCTGTGCCAACAGAAGCTGCAGTTTAAACTGAACCTGGGCTTTAGTCTACACCAGCTGCTGTGTCCTGTAGAAATCATCTAAATGGCACTAGAGGTCATCATATGAGATTTAACTTATACCTGCTGCAGACATGGTTTTACTGAGGTTTGATGTCAGACTTCAGCATTAGGGGAGATTTCTACAACTCAAATCATTTTATGAATTTCTTAGTTAAAAACCTTCATCATCTATGATCTTAAGGCAACACTATCATACGTGGCAAAACAGATTCAATATTGTGTAATTACATTTGAAAGGCATCACATCTATCTCACTGCATAATTTACTCCAGAAAGAGGGTTACTGATTATCTGACAAACTGAACAGGTCAGTGCATGACAAACATGTTGTGATGATTAGATTAACACTCCCACCACACGGTGTCACTATTGCTACACAGGAGTCAGAAAATGTTCATGTTGTCCAGTAGGGACCACGGGGTGGTACGTAATGTCAACAGGTGGTAACATTAGCTGTTGTGATATAGCAATAAAAGCTATGAGTTGAACTAGAGAACTGACTAAGTTCATCTTTACAACGTCTACAAAGTCTAGTACCTGCAGACTCGAGTTTGTCAGTGATGTAGGCAGGTGAAACGTGAACAATTCACAGGTGACACTTAAGAAAATCATAGGAGTATTGTAAGATAGATTCCCAGTGCAATTTCAATGTAAGCTAATGCAGTTGAAAGATTATTGATAATGCAGTAAAGAGCAGTATTGTAGGAGCAAAGTGTTCTACAATATGATGTACATTTGTTAGACTGATAAAAACGATCAGATTTTACTTAGCATGCAGCTAAGTGTAAGTTCCGGTGCTAAGCTAGTTAGATGCAAAGTGACACAGCAACAGTACCAGTATGTATCGTTTCATGGTTACAAATGTTGCTTTGGTAGCTTTAATAAAATGATTCAATGACCTAAAATTCACCCTATTTGAAATCAGGAGGACAGTGTTTATTATATATGTAGCGAATCCTTTGATCTTGTTCAGGAGCCCAACTCGAGTTTGCTGCTACACTCACATAGCATACTCCTCTTTCTGCAACATAAAGTACCCTTTTCATCATGGTGATGTACTTAAGTGCTTAAAGTGCCCTGAGATAACTTTGTTATGATATGGCGCTATATAAATAAAACTGAATTGAATTGAAATTAAGCTCTAAGTGCTCTTCTCACTCTTGCTGTCATGTCTGATGTCACACTGCTCACCTGAAAGCTATGCTGTCACCTCTGCCACTGCTCTTCATACAGCATTTCAAAAGTCCCATCCCCACCCTAGCATCCACCATAGGCTCTGAGTCTACCTTCCCCCTAGGGGGGAAGTTAGTATTGTCACTTCCCACTCCCTTCCAAACATTAATGCTGTACATTGTACATACAATCTATTCCAACCGAGTTGGCTGACTAAATCATCATGATCCATGATTTCAATAATCTTTCATACCAGTTTATAGCCCTAGTGCCTCATAGCCATGCAGAAACTTTGAAAAATGGCATTCACTCACCCACAGAACACTCGCACTACATTGTTATTGACTTTCTTATCGAACAAGTAGCGTCTGTAGTCTTCCAGGGCATCTTTGATGGCGATAACAGTGAGAACCACCAGCAGAGGAATCATGGTAATTTCCTTCTGAAAGGCTTCAACAACTGGCACCCAGTTCAGTAACGCCAGGAACAGGAAGTAGAGGTTGGCAGCCCTACAAAAGGAAGGCCCAAAGCAAATTAGTGTATAGAAAAACATCTAACAGAAACTGGAAGTGCAACCAGACCATTTCCAATGGTGTACTACCAGACCAGCATGCATCTTCTTTGTCAGTCCTCAAAAATCTGAAGACTAATTCTGTCTCAAAGAGACAAAATGAGCACTGTCTGGAAGACGATACACAGCCTTGTAAGGTTTCATAATGAAAAATGATTTTTGTAATCCACCTTACAAAAATCCACAGGCTGTACTGTCAGAGACTATTAGAAAGTAGTTCAAAAGAACGGTATCTTGAGATAATCCCAAAGATAGCTTGATAACACACTGATCTCGCTTTGTGATACAGACTGTTCACCAAAGCCAGCCAGTGTGTTCAACCCATGTCGAGAGGAGGGTCGCAAGGCCAGGCTGCACACTGACACATTCAGATAGACAGGTTTAACCTGCATCATTATAATTTACAGCGACTTGGAACATACTTGATATAGATGAACCATCACAGTGGAAACCAAAGGCTGTCTAAACAAACACATTCCAACACACAGAACACTGCATTCTTTAGAAAATAGTTAGCAGCTACGTAAAGTATATGCATTACATTGTTCTTACATTCCATGGTACATATTCTCATGTCAAAAGACCAGCTCTCATTAGCAAAATATTTCATTAAATTATTTTGTACTACTTGCACAAGTAAAAATCTGACCTATGGAACTGCTGGAACAGGTTCATGGGGATGAAAGTCAACAAGCTGTACTTTGTAGTGCGGATGGCATTGCCCTTGTAGCTTTTTAAGACCGCTTCGTACTCCTGTTGGTGGGGCCCATGGTATGCAAACACTGTTCTCCGCTTCCCACTGTCTCTCTGTGGGCTGCTGTGGGCATCTAGGGAGCTTTTGTTAGGCAGGCCATCGGGGGAAGAGTACCAGCCTCGCCCTGAGTCTCCTGCCAGCAGCTGCCGACAGCGATGCTGCACCCAGTGAAGCCGCTCCATCTACGCAGCAGAGGATCTAGCTGAGCTGTGAGAGAGGCCGGACTCCCTCCTCTGTGGCCTCCTGCTCCTGTGCTCCGTACTGGACTTCACAATATCTTCATCCTGCAAAGAGAAAAACAAATTCATTTTTAATAATTTAATCTTATCCAGGCCGTCTGGGGCAAGTTTAAAGGATCAGTCTGGTGTTATTCTATGTTTCCAATTGTCAACAAATCCCATGAAAAGACCCAAACCAACAACGTGTTAGTCTGTCCCTCAACACTTTCTGATACCATGTCTGTTAGTGGTTAAATATTCTTAAAAGCCCAAAATATAAATATGTGTTGGGACTATTTTCAGCAGTGGATTATTCCACAATTGGTACTCTAGTAAGTACTGTATTTGGGGGAGCACGACAATGTGTGTGGAATTGAGTCAAAATAAAACTACAGTGTGTGTGTTCATGGTAATGAAGGAACATGTCACCCAGTGCAACGGTGTGGCTCAATGATGTGTCTTTAATAGTTTTTGGACAGCAACGGAGCTACCGAGTTAGTAACAATGGAAGCTGAATGTCTGATCAACTTTAACTATCTGTACTCTATTTGTAAGAATTGAATGGTACCACTGAACCAGATGAGGATCAACCTCTAGTTGAATCAGCCATCAATAAGAACTCTGAATTGCGTTGACTGCGTGTGTTAAATCTAAGAAGAGGGCTCTAGCTGTACTTTTAGGCGTGTCTAAATGTTTAATAGGTGTATGATACTGGTAAGTGTCCAGTTTGCCACCTACAGACTTGTTGCTGAACCATAATTCTCTTCATAATAGGGGTTAAGGCTACAGAACAATAATTCCTGGGTTCCTTATGACATGCTTTCTGTGGAAGAGGTATTGTGTGGTCTTCCACATTTCAGGAATAATGTCAGTGTCTATACTAAACTGAAAGATAGGCTGCCACACAGACGCAAGCTCAGCTGCAAATGTTTTCAAAATAATTGCACTGAGGTTCTGGTCCTGTGGCCTTCCTGATTTAAATGTTTTTCACCTGCTGAAAAAAAAAAAAAGAAAAATGTAGGAAGGAAAACAGGTGGCGATAGAGACGTGTTGTTTTAGTGGCATTATTACTAAAAATTAGTATGTTTACAAAAAGAAACCAATACCATCAGCATCACCTATAATAATTGTAACAGTAAAAATATCAATAATAATAATAATAATAATAATAATAATAATAATAATGATGTAGTACTCCAGCAGTCTGGAGATAGGAAAACTAATTAATCAAACTACAACAACCTGGTGAGAGGATTCCAAAGACTAAGAATGGTGGTCACATATTTTCAACAACCATGTCAGTGTAACCCTGCCTTCTTTACAACATGAACTCACAGAGGAATGAGCACATGATGCGGCAGGCCTCCTCTCTGTCTGTAGCCTCCATCATTTCTGGGAGTTAGCTTTTCTGACACATTTCTACACATGCTGACATCATTTTGGTCAGGCCCCCAGGCAGAGGAACTAGGAACTGTAACAGGACAGGACATATGAGTGACACTCTCCACATGACAGAGGGACACCTGACCTAACAATGCTTCATTCTAATGAGCAGTCTAATTTTACACAGAGACAAAAGCAGCATGGCATGTTAGTTAATTTGTTCACTGGTTTGGTCACCTTTTCGTGACAACCAAACTGTTAAGAATTGCCATCTAGACAGCAGGGGAAGGACCTAAATGCAGACAGTCAAGGCCCCAGCAGTTCAAAGGTTTATTTCACAAAAAACACACGTAGGTGCAGGCGTGCAGGCAGGCCCAGGTTTGGGAAACAGAAGCACAAGACAAGCAGTATGAAGCCACAGACAACAAAGGAAGGGGACCGGTATATATAGGGGAGGAGACAACAAGGGAAGCAGAAAACAAGTGGGTAACGAGACAGGTGATCCCAATAAAACACAGGTGATTCTAATCACACAAACAAGAAACAAACAGACCAGCACACAAGAGACAGACTCAGGAAACTTCAAAATAAAACAGGAAATAAACAACAACACCATGGTGGATCATGACACAAACTTACATTTACAGTGTCCAAAAGTCTTACAAAAATGCTTTTATTATGCTCTTTGCTCTTTTAAATGGACTATGATAAGTCATTCCGGGCAGTTGACAGCACTGTTGCAAAAAGCATTACAGAAATACAACAAAAACAAAGCCAAACATGAACGGAAGCTACACAGAGGGAACAAAAGAACTTCTGTGCATTGTTTTATGAAATTACTTGGATATGGAACCTCTTTAACTCTTCCAATTCCAATGGTGGATCCTTCACTACAAATTCATGTTGCATAACCAAGACAATTCAAACACACAAAACATTATTTTAGAGATGCATTCATAGCTTTTTTGGCCACACTGGAACAAGCTGTAACATACTGACATATTGTCACCTTAAGTTCCTATAGCTAACGTGTTAGCAAACAGTTGCTTATTTACACATCCTGCACACACAGAACAACATTAGCATTCATTTAGAATCGTGTTTATCCACCTGATGAATATAAGAACAAGATTCACTCTCCTTTTAGCTCTAGTTTGGTCTCCAACTCCTGAGAAAAATATCTGGTTCTTTGGCTGCTTAATGCTCTTCTATGTTCACCAGCTAGTAAAACCAAAACAATGATCTGAAAGAGGCTGAATAACTGAGGGCGTAGAGCTGAGGGGAACTGCAGAGTTCGTGATAACTCTCTGTGGGCTTGTGACTTTGAGCGACACCTTTCACATTACACAGTAATTTGATCCATTGTCAATATACTGTAAAATATAGATCAGTGCAGCTTTAATTTTGAGTCAAGATAGTGGAGGGTGCCTAAAGTATTTTTTAAAGCACCTGAACACCAATAGTCCAACCACAAAGGTATTTTCACTTGCCTAATTAGACCTCATCTCAGGACAGTGAGGGCATGTACAAAATGTGCAAATGTCCCTCGCTCTTCTGACAACTTAAACCTCTATCATTCTATACCATATCTGAAATGATGAACTAAAGATCAAATCTTCCCACATGATTGTACTTTTAATTATGATGGACCTGTATTGAAGCTCACACAGGTCTGCACCAGTGCGGGAATAGAGGAACAGTTAGGTCACTAATGTTGTGAAGGCACAGGTGTGGAGATGCATGCATGGGGTCACAAGGACATGGGGTAGCAGAATATGTTGTCATGCAATACATTACATTACTTTGGCTCCTCTCATCCAGTTTCAAAGCTATTCTTCTCACCATGATGTACTGACAGTTTGAAAATAGAGTGGAGAATCTGGATAAGTTTTTTCCAAGAAGAAACATGTTTGGGACGTGCAAGTGCAAATATATAGCAGGACAAATGTGCTGCCAAGGTGGGTGATGTCAGTTCACATTTTCAAGACTAATTCAAAGTCTGAGATAACCAGGAATAATGATGTAATGTTTGGAATCACACAGATCCCATAAAATAACTACATTTGCAATAATAAAAAACAATTTGTCTTACAACATGTAAAATTCAAGTAAAAACTAAAAGGTCTAGTGTCTTGCGTGATCTAGTCTTTCTCAACTTAAAGCCAGAAGTCCCCCTCCTTAAACAACAGCATGGAGCTCTCTCACAGAGCTCTGTGACATGCCTAACCTGCTAACCATCATTCTTAGCACATGGGTGAGATAATGACTTACACTGATAGGAGATCACAACTGAAGCTACTGCACATGTAATGTCTTGTTTTATGATATCAAATATAGGATACAGGCCTACAGCATAAATATAGGAGTTTTGCTGCCTGGTCACTGCTGATGATGGCTTCTTGTAAACTATTGGAAAGCCCACATAGAGGGATGTAAATCTCTTTATCTACAGACAATATCACAAGCACATGTGTTCCTGCAGTTGACAGCCTTTGAGTTATCCCTGGACCTTCCTTCCTGAAACAGCTGGTATTACATCTGCTGTAAAGGCCTGGAAGCTTGAATCTTTAAGGTCTAAATCCCATGTCAAAGTCAGGATGTAATTTCAAATATTTTTAAGACCTTTCTCAAAATTGGTTTTACAGACCAAATGCAGTGTACTGTGGGGAAGTGAAAGTGAAAAAGTCCCAGCCTGCCTTGTGCATGACATCCTTCTTTACAGTAAGTCCTACACTTCCTAACAATAACTAGTTTAAATTAAATTAAAGTGTTAACCACATACTGTGTAATAAAAAAACACTTGTTATGGGAAGCTCTGAAAGTATTACCAGGCTGTTGAAAGTGTTTACAACACAGAACCTCCAGAAACATTTAGACCACTGAAACCCATCAGGTCACACAATCTCTAATGTTATCTCTGAATCTATTGGAAGCTTTGTTGCTCTGGAACTGAACGGTAGAGCTGTTTACACTGTACATAAATATGTAAATAATATACTGATTGTTAAAACCTATGTTTTAAAAAACTGTTACACATTCTATAACTGGGATAGTTTTGAGGGAATTATGTTGCAGTGAGTTACTGTACTACATATTGTAGCTAGAGACTCCCTGTGAAGGGTCCCTGGAGGTCCCCAGACTCCAATTTGAGAGCTACTTAATGATGTCACATTTCTTATGATCTTTAGTTAATTTGACTGGTCAGATCATTAAACTGTAATTAGCATCAATATTGTACTTTCCATATTTTATTTAAGTAATTAGTTAATGGTGATATCGTTGGTCTTTTGATGGTCTAAGCAGAAGCTTTGATTACTTAAAGGGAAATTTCGCCATGTTTTATGTGGATGTCCACACAGTGTTGATGGTAAATGTAGTCAATTGAAGCAATAAATTCCTAGGTCCATGCTATATTGAATGAGAATGAATGAATGAATGACCTGTATTGTCATTATACTCAGGCACAATGAAATTTCGCATGGCTTCTCCCAATGGATAAAAACAAATAAATAAAAGCAGTACTAGAAAACAGCAAAAATAACAGCCTAATATATAAAAAATAAAATAAGATTACACATTTACAAAATACAGAGGTTGAATAAGATTACACACAAAGCTGAGTTCTCCTGCTTGCAGAGTGGTGCTGGCAGTGCCTACATGTACCAGGATGCATTGCATGCACACCCACGTTCACTGAGCAAGCTAGCTGCTGCTAATCAAAGTTACACATTGCCAAGCCAATGAATTCCTGCAGTTTGAACATTTCTTTTTCACACGTAGCTATATCGTTACCTTCAGGGAATGTATATCAAGTACATTTACACAGCAGCAAAACACACACATACCGGCGAGAAGCAGAACAGGCTTCTGTATAACAGCAAAGCTAACACTAGCTGAGCTAGCACTGCAGTATAAAGTTCCACAAAAAGCATGAAAACATGAATCATGAAAATACAGTTACCGGCATCCAACCTACTACTCTCGTTATTTAGTTTGCTTCTAATGAGGCTTAACGTTCACACAGTTTCCCCTGGCTGTCCCTCAATATTACATTAGTCCAACATCACCCCAGCCCGTGGGAGTAACTTACCAACCTAGCCTATAGCTATTACTTTGTTGGCCAAAACATAGTGTTAGGTGACAAAAATACTCCCTCAATGGTAATCTGCCCTCTCGGCCCTGCTGGTCTTGGTTGTCTTTTCCAGTTTATCTTCGGGATCCTGAAGAAGGTCTCCAGCACACCTCTGTCCAAGTGAGTAAAACTTTCATGCATAGTAACACACACACAGGGTTGCGTCGACGACAGCATCAAAGTAAAAAGGCCCACGCTGACATTGATTGTAGCAGAATGATTCAGTTTCTGTTTCCATCGGAGGGCAATTTGAGCAAAGGCACCACCAGTCGCTGTTTATGCTCAGCAGCTCAGGTTCTGGATGGTCCCCGCCGGCCATAACTTATCCTCCTGCATGGCTAATGCAGCCGCCACTCATATTTTGGGATGCCATTTTTGCTGTTGGAAACATAGCTAGATTACAAACGAAGAGATCAAGTTTTGTTTTTGAGTGGCAGCATGCTCCCTGGCTACCCAGAAGCGGAGACTAGAAATCCAAGCTGAAATAGCTTGTAGTTCTTCCGTGCCTCCAACTACATCACTATGACGGCACTGGTGCCGGAGGAACAACAGATTTTGCAGCAAGAGAACTCAGCTTTCTTGGTCAATATAGCACGACTTAGGAATTTATTGCTTCAATTGACTACATTTACCATCAACACTGACAGGACCTCCACATAAAATGTGGCAAATTTTACCTTTAAGATGCTCTTTAAATTTTAACAATGGTCTTCAGATAGCTATAGGCCTAGCTGTTTTTTAGTGGTTAAACTGATCTTTGAAGCTTGTATACAGCAGGCCTACTGCCTACCACTCTTCTCATTTCAGTCCATCCACCAGATATTGGAACCTGGCTGCAGGGATTTGCTCCCATTCAGCCACAACAGCATTAGTGAGATCCAACATTGATTGCATTGGGGTGATAAGGCCTGGTTCACAGCAGGCGTTCCAGTTCATTCCAAAGGTGTTGGATGGGGTTGAGGTCAGGGCTCAGTGCAGGCCAGTCAAGTTCTTCCACAGCAAACTAGGAAAACAATTTCTTTATGGAGCTGGCTTTGTGCACGGGGGCATTGTCATGTTGAAACAGGAAAGGGACAAATACAAACTGTGACACAAAGTTGGAAGAAGACTAGTGTATGAATAATAATTGTATGTTGTAGCAATAAGATTTCCCTTCATTGGAACTATTGCTATAATCTTGTCATATCAGAATTACAGTAATTACCATTTTCTGACTTATACAAATACTGTTCACGTCAACATCCAATTCGTAATAATGGGAAACTCCGATATATCTGACTTGGTGCATCATAATATTTGAAAAAAAAAATGTAAACAAATATGGACATGTCACGTCAGCCAAAGTCTGCCGTTCAGTGTGATTAAATCCAAATTTAAAGGATACAGTGGAGTATTGTCAGTATATTTAACCAACACACAACCAACTCTGCAGTCATACCTTGCCCTAGCCTTACCCAAAATATGAAATTCGGCTCAACCCTAAAAACATACAAAAGTATGTTAATAAAAGTGTTAATATACTTCTAGCCATATAGTGTAAATTATTGGTTAAATTGGTGCAAAAGGTAGATCAAGAACCAGCAAAAACCACCAAAACATTTTTTTTTCAGTTGACCATAATCAGCGGTAATCAGCAGGTAACACCATACTGGCCTGCGATTAGATTAGATAAGCCTTTATTGTCTCCCTTAGGAGAAATTTGTCTTGGGCATTCGAGAGAACACAGTTGACATAGCAGCATCCATGTACAATCAAACTAGTTAACATGCAGTATTGTAGTATAGTATAGTATTGCACAATGCCCAACACCAAAATATTGCAGGATTCCCCCCAATAAGAGCTGTAACCACCTCCCCTTCCCCCCATGATGAGCATAGATAAAAGATCTCTTCTGCAAGGGAAACCCCTCTAAAACAGTCTGACCCAAACAACCTCAAAACCTTCATAAAGGTAGGAGTTATTGCAAGACTGTTGTGTTAGACTCCAGTGGTTTTAGCTAGGTGTATCTAATAAACCTGCCTTCATATAGCCTAAAAGCTGCATGTTTAGGTTTGCCTTGTTGTGTCAACATATTTTGCCTATTAAATTGATTCTGATTCTGACCCTAAAACTGTTTTAGCTGTTGACCAGCAGGACTTCGCAGTGCATGTATGACACATGTTCATCTTATCTGGGCTCCCTTCATCAATGATCTATTTTACAGTTCAGCTAATCAGCATCAGACCATCTCTTTCCAGCTAAGGCAGGCTTTGTTTACCAGTTTGGGGGGAAAAGCATATATCAGTTTACCCTTCCTTTTTGATTTATCCACACACCATATGAGCACAAACTGGATGCACGATTGTATGTAAATCTATTTCCATTAAAGTTAAACTGGAGGTATTACCACAGGACTCAACTTTATACAACAGATACTTCACTACAGCCTAGCAAACCACGTCTATTTACCCAACTTATCTAATTAGGGTTTCTAAATTGAAACTGAGCCTAAGCCTTTAACCCACTGCTATGTCAATACCCGAAGCTAAGAAAATATATAGTCGAGGTACATGCATGATAATAGCTTTTTAGCCAGTTTTATCGTGCAGCCCATCGATACTCGACCACTACTAAACTGTCGTAAAGCAGCTTACTGGAGTGTCAGTTGATACAATAGGCCCACAGTACATTGTTCGCTTCTGCATATTGTTCACCATTACTGTAATGCATGAACAAATCTCCGACCTGCATTCACGTCTCTTCCTGGAAGAGACCGGCCTTAATCCATAGTAGACAGTGAAAGAAAACACTTACCTTGCTGTTTGTTTCCATATACTGCCTATTTTGACGTATAGTAATAACAACAACTGTGTCACTTCGGTCACATAACTGTTTCTACAGATTACTGTGAGACGGTCAGAGGACCACACAAACAACCACCCTGCAACACAATGCAGGATGTGAAATACTAGTCGCAATCGCCCGGCTGCGAGTCGTTCCGCTTTCTCGTGCAGCGACAGCCAACAAATTTCCAATGACAAATTGTTTCAAACTTCAAACTTTTTGCAGTATCGGAAATAATACATGCGTACCTTAAATGAGCTAATATAATGCAGGAATTATTGGGCCTTTGTATTACATTCGGCATCCAAGTAATTCATCGCATACATTTTCTAAAATAACAATTTAGATATTTACAGTTGGTTCACTCTGCCTGTTGCGCCCTTGCTAACGATCAAGGTCACACTAAATTGGTAGATCTTGAAAAGGAGTTCGGCGTGCACCAACAATAATGTATACTGTATAATAACCTGGGCGACAATTGAAACAGTCGTTTCACGACAAAACACAGATATATGTATACCGAACAATATGTAACACTACTAACGTTATGTGCGCATATTAAGAAGTCGTTGGAGATGACGAAGTTCATTTTTCCAAGCCATGTGAACGCAGCTCATTCTACCATGTGACTGACATCAGCTGATCAGCAGGCGGAACCAAATGAAAACATGGTGGTTTTACTGAGCAGGTTACCTGTCACAGATTGTCTTAAAGTAAGTACCGAGCGTTGTATTCATGAATAATGAAAACAGTTTAGTTTTCTAAATGTCTAGTGAAACATGAAGATAATTAACTTCATGTTTTACAGTTCTTGTTGGGAACTCTTCTCTGAATATTTCCGACCTACCATGGGGCATACAGTCAATCATTCAGCAGCATTTACTTGCAGTAAATGCCATCTTTCGGGACTGTTTTTCTGTTACTCACTATAGCGGTACTGAAATTGATGGGTCATATGTTTGCTCTATTAAAACGTAGTCCCTACCCGGCTACTGGTCTTAAAACACAACTACCGGTATACAATAAATATTGGCACGGTGCAGATGTGTAGTCGCCTCCAACTGACGCTTCATTAGATTATTTATTCCAAAGTCTTTATAAAGGGAATCTGGAGTGTGCCACCAAAATAGATCTGTGTCTGCTTATAATCAATTAATACATTTTAAAAAGCAATTACACATTTTATAATTTAAATGCCTGGCATTATGCATCAAAAAACTGAAAATAAAAGTAACTTTAAATATGCTAAGTGTTAAATCTTTTCCCTATAATGTCTGTAAATTATGAATTAATCATTTAGTTTTTTAATTCTAGCACATTCACTAATGTTTTTGTCAATCATATTCCATCTCACACTTCCTTTGTCTTCGCTTTAATATGTACATTTTCTTTTTCATGATCCAGAGATGAGTCTCTTTAATCAAAAGATTTTTAAGCAGTTTGTGTTTTATTTTGCTCTGTGACAAACACACACTCAATGCATGATATACCAAGTCAGTTTCACATCATAGATAAAGCCATGTCCCCATATGGGCAACAGATTGGGGCCTATTTCATAGCCAAGGGTCTAGCTTAAGATAAAGGAAAAATTCAGATCTTGTTATTTTCACACTACCAAACTCCAATCCTCACAGTATTGTCTGGTGTGTAGCTCTGTCACAGGGTGGTGGACGGACTGTGTAGGCGGGAGTCTCCTCACAAGGGGGATTACAGCGCCACCTGGAGCCTGGAAGAGTGGCTGGAGCTGGTCAACTCCTTGACAGCTCTCTTTCGCCTGGCAGTGGGGAACAACAGCTCTGATGAAGAGGTGAGACAGCATCAATAGGACAGGATGGACTGTTTTAGCTAAGGTTGTAGTTGCCATTCGCAATAGAGATGAAAAGACATATTATTGAATTGAGGTTTTAAATGTGCTGTTTTGTCACATTCATCTGTATAATATATATTACAGCACACAGTCGGTGTCAAGGAAGCAGGTTTTTGTACTTTCAGCAGCAGTTATAGAGCAGCAGGATGTATGGTGCATTCTCAGGTCTCCTGCTGACTGTGTACAGGTGCTGGCCGGGCTGTCAGATGTGGGCAGCACCCATGCAGAGGCTGTGTTGAGTGTGCTGAGAGCCAGACGGGAGGAGATCTGCCGCGCTTTGTTGGACAGAACCAACTCCATCTCCTCTGCTACTTTGCAGGACTTTGACTGGCAGCTTAAGGTGACTTAATGCTTTATTCTTCTGTGTTTAATTGGCTTTACTCCTTATTTCTAATGTGTTTCTAATGTAAATATCATAACTGGATTAACATTATATTTTAAAGTTCATGAAAATAAGTGCACACATATCTCCACTGCAAACACCTAGTTTTAAGCTTTTGGTGGAACAGTTCTTCATCAGAGCATGATACATTGCAAACACACACAACAAATAGGCCATCAGTTAGCCCTCAGCACACCTGAGCTGATAGCAGGCAGGGTGAAACACACTTAATAATATTACAAAGCATTATATGAAAATATTCTCAAATGTTTATCTTTTTACATGTTTGTTCATGTTTGGCAGGACTACCAAAATGTAAGACTTTACCCAGAGAGGCCTAACATAGATGGGTAAACTTGAACCTAATACCTGAATTCAGTACAATCACAAATACAGCGCAAACACAAATAATGATGTATAAATAGCTTGATGCACAGCTGAATGATGTGAAAAATATTGGGTGCAAACTGTCACCATTAACAGGATCAACTACCATCCTTAGTTCATAGCCTAACTGAAAGGGAGATTCTTTTGTTTTGGATCAGATGAAGATAGAATTATTCAGACCACAAGTTGATTCTCAGTTCAGGATATTTATTCACCTGGGTTTGGTCAGACCAAGAGTATAACAGAAGTACACCCAACGATCTGCTCAGAACAATGGAAACCAACCCTTTTTATAGTGTGCAAGTATACAAGCCCATGTAGTGAGGCTACAGTGTACATCCATACCATTCATAGCCTGGTCCAAAAGTCCAGTACAGTTAGGTCCTTATATGGAAAAGCATATACTGGAAAAACATAGTCTAGGTGACACCATATGTTCTTCTTCTGGTTTTCCTCCAGCAACTCAGGGACCCTCCTGGTCCTCTTCTATACCTTCACCATTTAGGGCCTACAGCTAAAGTCCACCAGATACACCAAAATTATAAAAGATACATATAAGATATAAATGTTTATTTGAAAGGATTATAAGAATACAGAAAAATATTAAATGGGATTATGTTATGTCATCATGCAAAAACCACCTATCACTAATTTTCATATAAAACTCATCAATAAGGCCCCAAGGATGTAAAGAGTCCAACATATGAATCCAGAAAAGTTCCCTTTGGCAAAGTTTTTTATCAGTATTGCCTGGTCGAAGGAGTTTGATAGTTTCAGTATGCTCCAAGGAGCAGTCTGCCTGATAGACTACGAGATTTCATTTTTGCAATGTTGATTAATTGCCTCAAGGATAGCACTACATATAAGGTCAGTTGGTCACCAAAAACTGTACAAAATACTGGTAATACTGGTGGAATCGTAATTATTCACGTTCATGTCAATTAATTAATACCACATTCATTTTGAATTCTGAATTGTTAAATGATTGTTGGCTACCTACACCTATGACAGCTGCCAAGGGAAAAAAAAGTTCAGTGTCTCAGTAAACACTGGCATTGTGAATACTGTCTACACAGGCTGTTCCTGCAATGTTTCTATGTCTAAATTTCATCTCTTCTATTTCCTGTTCCTGTCTCCCGTCCTCTCCCTCCAGTTAGCTCTGTCCAGTGATAAGATCTCATCTCTCCACACTCCTCTGCTCAGTCTCAGTCTGGATGTGAGAGAGAACAGATCCCTTCGGTCAGTCACCATGGAGATGAACAGAGAGGAGTTAAACACACTCATCAGTTCACTAGAGGCTGCTAATAAGGTAGACACACACTAAATACTTACTTACTGTGTGTGTGTGTGTGTGTGTGTGTGTGTTTGTGTGTGTGTGTGTGTGTGTGTGTGTGTTGAAGGCCAGGAGTTTTTCATGAAGTGGCTGTTAGCTTAGTATAGGACGAGCTGCTCAGAAGGAACAGTGAAAGATAAACACCAGGGAGGAGTGAGATGAAGGAAACTGTGAGGGGACCACAGCAGCCAGCTCTCTAGATTCTTCTGTGTTATATCTTTGTGTGGACCAATTTGAGTTTTAGACCTTGGGTGTGAGGACATTTTTGGAAAGGGAGGACATTTTGGCCAGTCCTCACTTTCAGACAAACCTTCAAAGGGCTGATAAAGTCTTTTTTTATTCTACGCATTCTTCTTCCTTGGCAAAACCCGGAGCCTACATTACCCACAATGCAAGTCGACTGCTGATAGTTCACTCAGAGTTTCGGATGTGTTATGCTAGTAGCAGCTAATATAGCCTGCAGCCTCTACCCTCAAGCAGAGACGAGGACCCTGCTACAGAGGTCTGGTAAGCTCACAGATTTTTTAATTTTCAAACTTGTAGACTTCAGCCCCAACTGACGCTGACTCAAGTGACATCACTTGAGGACATTTATGTCTGCTGAATTCACATAGCTCCCTGTGGAGCCACAAAAGGCTTTATACAAAATTTACCAGCACCTGGAAACACTTGGAGGTAACTGAAAAAAATATTGATTGACTTTTTGCTGCAGCCCTTAATTTTAAATACAAATTTATGAAACTCATCAGTCTATGAGTCTTAATAATCTCTTGCAACCCTTAGACTAAAACCAAAAAAAGAAAAGTATAAATTAGGTACTAGATATTCATACAGTATTGCAATATAAGAAACACTGTCACCTGCTAAATTGTCCACATTCATGGCAAATAAACACTAGGTGGTGACATTGTAACAGTATAAAGCGGGAGCTCTACAATATTATAAAGGCATACAGAATTGGAATGTGTGATCTTGTTAGCTTCAGGTCAAACATTATGACTGTCAGGATGTACTAAAATAACTAAAGTATACTTTATATCAAATCATTATAGCTCTGTTTTCCTGCCTCAAAAACATTCACATTAAGTTACTGTGTAAACAAACACACACACC
Source organism: Macquaria australasica (assembly GCA_005408345.1). Lineage (NCBI taxonomy): Eukaryota > Metazoa > Chordata > Actinopteri > Centrarchiformes > Percichthyidae > Macquaria > Macquaria australasica. Next base: position 75,218 of record SEMN01000787.1, read on the forward strand.
CCTGTATGAACATACAAGATTCAAAATGTAATTGTTATTATTCTATAACAAGCAGATAAAAACTGTGCAGTGTACAGTGCCCAGCTCTTTTATACTTACTTTTAATTACTTTTTTACTTTAAAAAAATGAAAATATGCATTTGTGAACCATTTTTAAAAATGTCTGAGTTCAGTAGGAGCCAATGGGCTTGGACCTGAGATCCACACAGACATGGTAGGGAAGTCAGAAGTATTGAGAGATGGACTAAGACATTGTTTGTTTTGGTCTACAATGTGATTTATTGACATTAAGAAAAAAATTGAATACGTAACTCCAAGTCTTTTTAAAGGCTGCATTCATAACTTTTTTTGGCCACTTGGGGTCAGAGCTCCAGAATGAGCTAAAAATCACATTTGACATGCCATTACCGTATCAAGTTGCTCTTGCCAATGTGTTAGCAAACAGTTCCTTATTTACACATCCAGCAGACGCAGAGCAACATTAGCATTCATTTGGAGTTGTGTTTGTGTCTACCTGATGACCAGTATGTCCAGTATTCACTCTCTTTTTAGCTCTGTTTTTGGTCTCTACCAACTAATGACAAAAATATCCGGCTCTTTAGCTGCTAAATGCTTTGCGGTTGGCCAGTAGCTCCTCCAAACTTTGCTACATTTTTGATTTAATTTGTGATTTTTTCGCCTTTATTACTGAAGCACGTATTATCTATGGAAGCACGTATTACCTATGACAGAAATACACTCATCAACATTCAAAAGCAAAGCACAGGGATTGGATTAAGTGCAGCGGACCCCCAGCCACCCAGGGGAACTACATCAATCTTGAGGAATATACATCATCAATGACATCATACATCAGCAAATGTGTTGATGTGGTGATCACAAAGACAATAAAATTATTCCCCAACCAGAAAGCCTGGATGAATGGAGAGGTGAGGGCTCTATCCAGAGCTGGGATGTTATCGGGCCCAGCAGCTTTACTCATATTGACTCATATTCATGTGTGAGGCCACGTTGCCAGATCAGCTTAACACATTTATGCTCGCTTTGATCTCCCCAACAAAGGGTCAGCTGCCAAGTCTACTCCGCCTCGAGAGGACAGGCCACTGTCAGTATCCACAGCAGATGTGGGAAAAATCCTGCTGAGAGTGAATATGAGTAAAGCTGCTGGGCCCGATAACATCCCAGGCCGTGTACTGAGGACAGTCATTACTGACATTTTTAACATATAACTATCAAATAACAACACCAGCATCAAAATGCTGTTTGTTGTTTCAGCTCAGCATTCAGCATCTCCCCCATGAAACTGATTGGCAAACTTAGCACTCTGGGCTTGAGTGCCACAATCATTCATTCAGATTCCAAAAAGTACAGACCGTCAAAACACAGGTCAACTTTTGAGGCATTTTACCAGACTCTAAACCATCTGCAAGATTTTGCTATGACATCCATTTTGTTCCACTGATCTTTTGCAAGTAGTGGATATTTGCACTTAATCAGTCAAATGAAAGGCTAGTGATTTATATGTATTTGTGTTTTGCAGGTGGTGCTGCAGTTGAAATGATGGAAATATTTTGGACCACTGATCCCATTTAAGCCCACAACTACAGGACGTTCAGTGGATGGGTGTCATGTCGTCAGAAAGTGTAAAAGAAATTCTCTGCTGTGAACAGTTTTTCAGACATAATGATGGTTTGATGAGTTCTGTCCTGTGTACTTCATGTTTATGTGAGTAGTTGAACACTCTCACTTCATGTTTTTGTAATGCAGTGTATCATAAACATGTTGAAATAAAGTAAGTAAGTAAACTGGTATCATCAAACAATGGAGTATCATAGAGAGCAAGTATGAAGTCAGTTTTTCCCAGTTTCAGCACACGTGGCTACCAGTACCATAGAGCAATAACACATGAATGTTTAAATGAGTTATGCAACAAAAAAGGGCAGAGTTAAAGGGGACCTATTATGCTCATTTCCAGCTCTATATTTGTATTCTGGGACTCCACTAGAGTAGCGTTGCATGATTCACAGTTGAAAATCCTTATTTATCTTATACTGGCCCTTTATACAGCCCCTCAGTTCATTCTCTGTCTGAAATAAGCCGTTTTAGCTCATGTCTCTTTAAGGCCCCCCTCCCTAGACGCCCACTCTCTTCTGATTGGCCAACTTCCCGGACGATTTGGTTACTTAGATGTGGTGACTCACTGCAGGTCACTGTGTGCACATGTATGGAATCAGATTTGTGTCAATATAATCAAATAAAACTTCTTAAATATCAAACAAAAATAAGAATTCGAAAGAGAATAAAACTCACTGAAGCAAACTAAATGTCATCTCAAAAGTAAAACTTATAACTTGCAAACAAATTATTTGTGTAATCTTATAAACAACTTTTTTATAATATGTCCTTTTGCCTACAGTTCCCTCTGCTTCTCTCTCACTGATCATACTTTTACCCTCAATATTGGCTTTGTGGTTAAGCTGCTAGCTCTCTCGTTTGAGTTTTTGAGTGACAGCTCAGTGCCCGGACAAAGTTAGCTTTACTTTTAACTTAACAAAACAACAAAACGTCTAGTACAGCACAGACAACGTATATAATCAGTACTTACACTTTATTAATCTTTTATGAATCCAGTAAAGTCAGCTAGTGGTTAGTGAATGCCCAGTGGCGCTGTTTAGGATGTCTGTGTCCTCAAAACCAAAACTTGCTGCACTGAACAACGTCCAGGGCACCCTTGCTTGTCTTGGATGGATATTGCATACACAAAGCTTATGTAACATTTCTGTGTCCATTATTGACAGGTTTTGACTTGAACAACAATGCAAGGATGATTTTCAGTGATCGCAATAACAGTTTTTGCTGAAAGCTTTAACTTCCTATCTGTTTTGCAGTGATCACATCAAATGGTCAAATGAACGGCTGTTTCAGGAAGAGGTCCTGTCCCCATCTCTGCTAGGAGAGGGAGGAGTGTCTGGATCCATTACAATTTGTTTTTAAAAACAAAACTGACATGAAAACATTTCTGCAAGAAGTGCAGGATGTCCAAAATGTAAAAAATGAATGCCATGGGTTAGTGAACATTTATCTTTAAAAAATAAATTATGGCCATCCACTCATTCACGTAACAAAAAAGAACACCCCCATATTGTTAATGTGGTTCAGTTGTGTATAGTAGGGGAGAGTGGGGTAAAATGAGCCAATTTTTACTTATGTTGTCCTTTAGACAAGGACAAATGAGACAGAAGTACAATGAAAACATCTACCCTTATTTCAGGATGTCTCCTATCAATTGAAATGAGAAGAATGCATCTATGACAAAGGGCCCTGAAAATAAGTTGATCCAAGTAAGTGGGTAAGTTGAGCCATCTTCTCAGTTGACCATCTGACTTTTGAAGTTTAAACCTGAGCATAATTTAAAAAATAATTTACCTCTTTCAAAAAAGTAATTTAATAATACATTTTCCTTTTCTACATAGTCTTATTTTCTTAAAGCTAACTTAAACAACATAAAACCAACCAAATAAAGGTTCATATTGAGAATCTTTTAATGTTTGCCGTTGGTGAAACAATTTTAAACATTTCTGTTAAATGCGGGTACTCATTTAAATAAGTTTTAAATTAAACAACTGAATTGAATTGAATGATGGTTGCAAAATGCATGAGAGTGAAGGAGAAAGCAGTAGCAGTGTTAACAGTTTGGCTAAGGGGAGCTAAACACAGCATATATACTATAGGACCACAATAGCATTGTTCCATTAAGCATCGTCCCGGCCATGTTTGTGTTGGGTGGAAAAAGGGGTAAGATTTCACTAAAACAAAAACAAAGGGGCGCTTACAGCAAAATCAGATTGAAACAACATTTAAATGTCGTCAGGCAGAAGTATTGAATCTATGTTGAAACCAAATTGAAAGCGCTTGAATCTGAATCAATATTGATTCAACAGTCACCTAAAAGTCAGTCTGCAGCTACATTTTAGCTGATAATGAAACAGTGTTAGTGAAACAACATTGATTCAACCATCATCTAAAAGGCAGTCTACATCTATATTTTAGCTAATTCAAAATTGAAACAATGTTAAACCAAGTCTCATCATTTCTGCTGAAATATGTTTGGACATACCTTACAAATTTGAAATTAAGAAATACAACATCCCTAGGATACTGTACTGTATAATATACTGTGTAAGTGGTCCAAACCTGTAAAAAGACACACTACACAGTAAACCATGTATTGCTGGCAGATATTAAAATGCTATTATTAGCTTACATCAAACTATATTAAAGCACATTTGAATAACTGAAAAATATGACAAATATAACATGCAGTTATTTGTAAAGATCTCCTCCAGACATTTATTAAGACACACTTGACCACAATTGGCTCCAAACTAGGTGTGCTGTCACAAATCATTCTTGTAGTTACAGCCCTTTATAATTGGATTTTCAATGAGCACAGAGAAACTTTCTATTTTCAACTGTTGAATGTGAAAACAGCCATGTAGTGTCAAACTCTGCACAGTGAAGCTTAAACATCCAACTGTTGGAACAACAAGAAAAACACATTTTTGAGTGGGGGGGACCCACTGTCCTGTTGTTTTGCTGTCCTTCGCAGTCACTTTTTTACTGTGTCGCTGAAGGCCAGATGGGACAACGTCCGACTGGCAGCTGATAAAGACAAGATTTAAAAAACAAAAACAGAATGATTAAGGTCCAAAAAAAAAAGAAAAAAATAGACAACGATAATGTACTGAACTGCTTCACTTAAAGTGACACACCTGTGTGGAGGTCAGTGGCAAACTTTTTTTTTGGCATGTAATTTTCCATCTAAGTTAAGTTTTTTTTTCTGCACAGAGCTGGCTGCTGGCCTGGGCATGAAAAAAATGAAAGAGGGCCACAAGGCCACCCTGTTGTCAACAGATCATGTTTACTAGCGTTTCCATGTGCTCAGCCACATTTACATTATTTTCACGCCTATTTGGCGTAATAATGTCACTCACTTCTATAATATACTGTTGTTTTTAAGTCAGATACCTTTAGCCATGATTAGGAATATGTGCATTGTATCTGCAGCCCCCAGTTTTTGATGCACAACAAGTAATTTTAAACACACCTTAGTCAACGGGTACCTTCATCGATCATTCAAATGTTCTGATACACCAGGATCCAGTGTGTGTCGATTTGTATGTCAACTGACATTCTTACATTTTAAAGAAAACGTTTGACTTGGAAAATATGCTCATGTTTTCTTGCCACGAGTTAGATAACACAGTCAATACCACTTTCATGTCTGTACAGTAAATAAGAAGCTACAGCCAGCAGCCAGTTAGCTTAGCATGGCATAAAGACTGGAAAGGGGGGGAAACAGCTTGCTTGGCTTGTGACAAGTAGGTAAATGGTAGGACCCAAAAGCAGACTCAGAGGTATGGATTAAAGGATTTACTGAACTACTTGCAAAGTTTACTAAGGAAGCCACAAGAGGTGGGTCGGAGGTAAAGCCAGAGAGAAGGCCGGAGACCAGAGGTGGCCGAGGGTTCCAGGGCTCTGAGACGGAGGAGGTTTTTGGCTGGCGGTGGCTGCAGAATAGCGGTGTGGGCAAAGCTGGTAGGCTGGCTGGAGGAGTGGACTGAGAGAGAAGTTGATCGAGCAGCGCAGTGGCAGGCAGGAAGGTGAGTAGTTGAACTTGAGCACAAGAGAAACTGTGATAGAAAGTTTTAACAAACAACATGAGGATAATTAGTTTCTAGTACCAAGGAGCTGAGAGTTGTACCAACTAAGTAGACTGAACAATCTGGTGGAGAGTGGAGGTGAAGCCGGGGTTTAAATCCTGTAGCATTGATGCGTGAATGAGGAACAGGTGAGTGGCCAATGTCATGGAGAGAAGGACCAGAGGAGGATCGCCATGCCTACTGCAGTGGGAAGGGAGAGAGCTCACAGACAAAGAGAGAACAAGACAAACAGGAAACAACAGGGAGGGGAAAAACAGAGGAAAACAACATGGCATGGCACTGCCATGATATGGTTCTGTCCAAAGGTAATAAAATCTGTCTTCAAGCCCCTCTAAAGCTCACCAATTAACACATTTTATCTTGTTTGTCTATTTCTTGTATATTGCACCTTAGCTATCACCTTATTCCAACTCCCTAAACTTAACCAAGTAAACAGTTTACAGCGGAGGAAACTCACCACACATGCAGTCATGCATAATGGTTTGCCTGAATGGCTGCTTGTTTACCTTACCAGCCCAATTAAAATGACAGACCAGGGAGTTAGTCAGAGTGGTTGACAGCATCCTTTGGATCATGTGGTGCCTCCTACCAATGCCAAGTGAACAATTTAAAAAGATGAGAGGGAGAAAATGATGTTGCCTACTATGAAATCATTTTGAGGCCACTGCTTATACTGTTGTGTTTAACTACATTATATTGTTATGTGGGACATTACACTAGTAAGAGCACAGCAGAGCTCTGCATTTCATGAACACACATACCAACTTCTGTTTCTACAAACACAGATATTCCAGCCAGTGGTGGTGCTCATTCAAGTTCACTCCAGTCTGAAGTTTAAAAGGCAATAACTGCATTTTTGCTGCTAAATGTAGCAGTCTGTTTTTGGTTATTTATTTTTGAAATTGCAGTAAAATCATACTGAAAAGGCTGCTATCCATTTTATCTATGCAACGCTATTTAAACTTAGTTTTAGTTTATACTGTGCTGAGATATACAAAAAGCTGTTAGTCATTTTATCTGTAGTTTTACTACTTTTGTATGAAGTGTTATTATTGAACAAGAGTGATGGAGGTGCTGTGGATATTATACTATAAATGAAAAGTGCAGTACAAATTAAATGTATCATTATTTACTCAGCGGTAATGTATTTGAGCCGTCTATTTCTTACATCCTTATTTACACTCGTCTTGTAAGTGGTGTGTTGGAGGCTGAAAGAAAAAAAGAAAGGGTCAAAATTAAGATGTTGCAATACCACTGCAAATAACTGTAAAAAAAAAAAAAGTTTATCTGTCAACAATACAGAAATTTGTAGCGTAGATGAAGTCAAATGGGCACGTATTTAGAGTAGGTGCAATATACTGCACAGTCTAATATTACCCAATACAGCCCTGTTGCAACACATAAACACTGTGATACATTTTGTGCAACTCAGGACTAGAATGATAAATCGGCCAGGCTGATATAAGGTTATTACAGATGTATCAGTACTGCTGCCATATTTCAGCTGGTAAGTAACAAGAAACTAGGTTTCTAGTCATTTAGAAACAGTGTCAATATTACATCATTTATCATTTTTACTCTTCGTCAACATTTTTGTAAAAGTAATCCATATCAAGATTGTCAATGTTATGCTTTTTTGTTAAATAATTACTGTCTACCAATATAGAGGGGGGGCTATTCGAGATACATCATTAATTCTGAAAAACAAAACACGTTTTTTTTCCATGAAAACTTTTCTCATTTCTCAGACATTATATCGGCTGATATTTTGTTTGATAAGTCAGAGTTTATGTGAAGTTTATATGAGACCACTGAGTTAGTCAAATCAATTAAGTATCTCACAAAGTTAGTCATATTAGTACCAAAGTCCCCCGTTGTGTTACTATTCCTCCACCGTAACTCGGCAAGGAAACACCGTCTGGGGAAACACTCCTAAAAACACTGAAACTTTAGAAGATACCCACTTGATGTGATTAACTCAGACTGCAAAAGCCTCATAATAACTTCAGATAAATTTGCAATATATTTTTGCACAGAATGAGCACTGTGGATTTTGTCCCCCATCCCTTACATTGGAAGCACATTAGGAAGGGATCTTTTATAGGCCAGTATGAACAGGCGGAATGATTACAGCAGGCAAAAGCACTTGTACATATGGGCATGTCAGCAATGTTTTAAGACCGACTTGGAAAAAAAGTGAACAGATCCTTTGATGAGAGGTTTTCACCACTAGGAAAGGCCACCATGTTTACTTAGGGTAAAAGGTGACATAGATGAGAACTAAAATAATTAAATCTAAGAGGAGGCAGAGAGGTCACAGTGTGCTCTGGGTAAGTCAAGGTAACGTTTGTGTCCAGGCCACAGCCTCCAGTCGATTAGAAAGCCGGCTGTCTGATTAATAATGAGAATGAGCTGACAGACACAGTCGTGCTAAATGTGCTAATGGCATTCATCTTCACTGTAAAGCTTCATGTTAATCATGAGAATGAGTGTTGCCGCTGCCAGCTGCAGACATGCTAACTAGACTAATGGCACTCTCCTTCAGCCACCACCGTTTCACTCCAGACCTTAAGTCTCTATAAAGCCTTCAAGTCTGCAGTGTACAGCTGGATATAAAAGAGGCGGAGTCAGGGCTGGCCCTAATCAGAGCTGTTATAGTTAAACTTGTGGAACAATTTGTGCATTTTTTCTTCTTAGGGAGCTTCAACAAGCAATAACAGGCTTCTCCCAGCTGAACTCTAGTCAGTCCAAACTACAGGTACATTTAATGCAGTGAGAATTTCAAATGGCTGGCTATGGCACATTGTGTTATCAGGATAGACTACTCCGGTGCACACATAGTAAGGTGAAAAGTGGACCTGGACATGAGGTTTTGGAAGACACTGCAATTTGGTCATTTGACTATGAGCACTTATTGTTTATAGTCACCATGAAATATAGAAAAGGGATCACTGTCAAAACTACATACTGCTACATGCAGAGATACATAACTCAAGCATGTTTCAAGCGTCTGTAAGTTGATTTCTGTACTACAGTGAAATGAACTGACAACAATGATTGTCTGGAAGGTAGTAAACACTACAGCATGCATTGGAAAATGGTCTGTAGTAAGGTATAGGAGGAATAAGATGCATCTGAAGTTTTTTTTTTCACATCTTATAAACGAAATAAATGACAAATTTACCACACGCAGTTCTTTTGTGAATTTTTGAGACTTTGTTCCTTTTTTTCCCAACTGAATTTAATTCAGTCAGTTAGTTAAAAACATTATTTGACAATGCCCTCTTTGCCCAGCTAACAAGCCACCCATCAGTGCATGCTCCACATACTGTAAAGCAGTCAACTATTATGTCATCAGTCTCCTTCAAGGTCCACCACACAGCAGTCCACTGAACTGTGCACATGGATAAATGTTTGTCCAGTTTAAGCTTTAAGCAGCCTCATATGCTCAACATGTGCTCAAATGTTTCAGATGCCTCTAATTTGCTGGGCAGAGGGCAAATGCTGACACTGTACACTGTACATTTTGGTTAAACTGATTCAGCTCATGAATGACATGTTAAATTCTGATTGGATGGAAAATGTTTTACTTGTAAACAAATGAGCTTGGCTAAGTAAAGCTCAAATTAGTTTTGAGGTTTATTGAACAACAACAATAAACAAACAAAGAAAAAAAAAAACCAAAACAAATATTCCTGTTAGTATCTGATATGCCAGCAAGAATACACTTTATATGTGGTTGGTAGAGATGTCAGCAATTTTATTTAAACTCTAGTCTTTGAAGTCCTTATAGGTTGAAACAAAGAATTTGTAATGTGTGTCTTCTCACTCTCACATGCATCCATATGCTCCCCCCCTCCCACACACACAACCATTCCTGCACAGTGTCTTATGTTGGCCTGTAATCAAGCAGAAAGACACATAGACGCAAACACACCCACACTGCATTCCACTTGAGAGCACATATAGAGCATGACAGAAAAATTATAGTTATACAGTAATTTTACACAATCAGAGTCCAGAACATATCCTCCCCATCCACAGCCTGTGGGCAAACCAGTTATTCGGGGCTTCCATTAGCTCGTCTGTCCACAAAAAATGTGTCCATCTGCTCTGGGTCCTTTGTTGTGAAGAAAGACAAGTTGTTTTTATTTTTTTTCCTTTTTTTCACCTCCTGTCCGTCCGCTCTGCTCTGTCCAGAAACAGCAACGCTGACAGCTTGGAGACCAGCTTTGCAGGAGATTTTTTTCAGCATTGAATTCAAAAGATTGTCATCGTAATGCTGGAATGTCTTACTACAATCTATGCTTAAATAACGGTACTGTACTTTAGAGCCTCAGAAAAGATCTTAAAGAGTCCACTTCTGTTTCTGGTTCTCGTTGTTCTTCTTAATCTAAAAAAAAGATGATTTGTTTTAAATTGTACTCACTAGATAGAAGTTAAACCCTGTGAAAATATTGAGATTCTTGTTAAAGGCACAATATTCAGCCATGAGGAAAGAGCACACTGCTACTATTGTGTCCTGTAGAAGCCTATCTGGTTTTGCTGTTTTTGTGTGTGTGTGTGTGTGTGTGTGTGTGGGTGGGGGGGGGTTTGGTTTTTTTGTTGTTTAAAGCCCTGATAAGACAAGCAGTCCACATTTGTCCAAACCATCAAGTTGCCATTACTATACTGCAACAGTTCGTCCACAATTGGGGAATCTTTAAGGAAGAAAAAATGTATTACTTTAACCAGTTTGATTATTTCTCCTTATTTTTGTAGTTTTGGACATACTTTCTATCAGTAAGTGGGGACGTGGCTAAAGACAGGTTTTAAAGGAAGGTTTCCCCGGGCCAACTTTACAGACATTTCAGGCGCATTTACTTTCATGATTACCTCTAGATATGTGGCTTAGATCATCTGGATAGCAGTTGGTTTGTTTACAACTTGTCTGACTGCTCATGTTTCTCGACCCTTTTGAGTTTGTTGCTGTGTTCACAGATCTTAGCAATTGACTTAGTGTGCATGACGTTAGCATAGCTGATAGAAGTGATAGCCAAAGCTATCAAAATAAGGCCCAAATTGTAATAAACTGGAATTATTCTTGAAGAGAACTAAGCTGTTGATCCACTGTGAACATTCACATCCCACTGCATACATACACACTCAGTGACCATAAAAATAGAAAACCCACAATCAAGTGATCCATCCTTTACCATTTGCGTATGTCTCTACCAAAGCCAGCGACTCCAATTCCCCATTTGCTTTGCAAGTAAGCAGATGACAGAGAAAACCAACAAAATTGTGAATCACAAAGACTGTATAGTTAATGGGCTTTGTAAAGGCAGCAGAAGTTAAACATTCAAAGGACTAGAAGACAAAGAAACCTCATAAGAATGTTTGCTAAGGTAGACCTTCTTAGGTCCATCAAGGTAAGTAGAATGGGAGATATCAAGTGACTCAGACCAGAACAAGGAATTGCACAAACACAATGTGTCTCAGTTTGCCTGTATGGTGGTGTAACATCAGAAAGCCACACAGGGTGCCTCTCCTGTCAATGGTAAACTGCTGAAAGTGTTTGGGCTAAGAACAGCTCAGTATCCCGATTTAAGCCCAATTTCAACGTTCAGTGCCAATGCAGTTAGTATGGTGTAAGGTGTAGAGCTTAGGGTGACTGATGGGCATGTGGCGTGCTCAACTTTCATGCAATTAACAATCACCTTTTTATTATCACAATCTTTCCCTCACCATAACTAGGAGTTTTAAGTTGCCTAAGCCTAACCATACAGCACATACAGTAACCATTGTTTATTTGCCATAACCACAGTCTTTCCTTAACCATAACTATATCTTGCCATGTGGAAATATTGGGGGGAAAATGGATTTTTTTTGTAAATTGGCATTGTATGTAAAAATGTTGTCATTAAACGTAATTGTCCAGTATTGACATTCTTATCTAGTGACAGGGTTGGCTCAAAAACATCAGAGGTGACAGTGGTTTGGCAGGTATGAATTACTGGCTTACACTAGGTAAAGGCCAGTTCAGACCAAAGATTTGTGACAAGACGAGTTGAAACTTGCAACTACTTGCAATGTGCCGGTCTGCAACGTTCTGAAACCTGCCAGTTTACACCAAAGCGACTAGACGAGATGGCGTATCGTTTCCATAGCAACAACTCTTTGTACTTCCGTTGTAACTGCCGGCTTTTCAGGCGTTTTTTGTAGCTGGATATAATTGGTAGCGTCTTAAAATATGAATGACGATAGTGATAGTGAGTTACTTTGTCACACGTATAGATGTTCCTTAATTGAAAGATATGTCCTCATCACATAATTAGACATGAACTTTCATGGACTGTCACAGATTAGGCAGGAAAGGTAAAGCCTTCTCTGTCCAGCATGTGAATGTGTTGCTGTACAGAATGCTTGTACCTTTCTTGTGCAGTCAACAGCCATTATACTGTATAACCTTAATTTAATCAGGTAATCTCATTGAGATCAAGATCTCTTTTGCAATAGAGACCTGAATACAGCAGAGAAAAAGAAAGATACACACCTCCTTACTTTTTTCCTTTTTTTCCCTTCCTTCCATTTAACTGTGCATGGCAACTATGGTATGGTTAAGATTAGGGCAAGATTTTGGTTATGGCAAATAAACTATGGTTGTTGGGTATGGTGGTTAGGGTTAGGCAATGAAACACTTGGTAAAGGATAGGGAAAGATCATGGTTATGGCTGATAAAATGAAGAATGTTAATTGCAGGTCTGTGACAGAACACAAACTCCACTCTCATGCATGAAGGTCTGACTTGCTACATGCCCATCCACGTCCCTAACCTCCATACACCCTAACTTTGCACTATAGACTGTAAAGGACACACTACTTCCTGCATGGCACTGAATATTATTCATGAGGTGAGGAATCATCCAATATAGACATAATTTCTAGGGTCCCCGCGCTGGCTACTTCATACACTTTGTGTGATGCTAATTGTTGGTCATACTTACTCTTGCTTGCAACACTAGTTTGTCTTCAAAAATGTATTTTGAACCTGACTGTGGTACTGGAGCTGCAGCAAATTTGAACTTGGGTCTTAAAACTGATCCGTAGCCCTGACTACATGAGCCTTGATAATAAGCTGAAAGGCAATCCACTGAAAAATAAATCAGAGTAACATTGACCTCATACTTGCCCTTAAATTATGTAACACATCGAGGTGGATAAAGCTAAGTGCAATTCTAACATGTACAGTATAACTTCAATTCAATTCAGTTTTATTTATATAGCGCCATATCATAACAAAGTTATCTCAGAGCACTTTTTCGAGTAGAGCAGGTCTAGACCGACTCTTCATATTTACAGAGACCCAACAGTTCCCACCATGAGCAAGCACTATGCAACAGTGGCAAGGAAAAACTCCCTTTTAACAGGTAGAAACCTCGAGCAGAACCAGGCTCTAGGTGGGCGGTCATCTGCCTCGACCGGTTGGGTTGAAGGGGGGGTGTTCAATAATAGTTTGTAACACCAGGTCAACACCAGCAGCGTGTTTTATCAGGGCTTGAAATTTTGAATGTCATTTTGACAGCATGGTCACATCATTGGTCATTCCTTACCTGATTTCTTTTAAAGAAAATTACATTGCACATGTTCACAGACGTTGTGAGAATAGCGTGGGTACAAATTTGACATTTGACATTTTGTTTTTGAGAAGTACTTACCTTAAAAATGCAGTGATTGTTCGAAAGCATACAGTATAATGATTATAATACAAAGTGGCTCAGTACAGCCATGCTAAGCTTCTTATTTTTTTACAGAAATGAAAAGAAACTGAGCTTGGTTTACAGTACAAAATGATTTAAACACAATGACACATACCTAACTCCACAAAAATGACCTCAGTCAGAGCGCTGAGCTTAAACCAAAAAAGGACTACCTTATTACGATGGAATTCAATCAAACGTCTTCTGTTAATTAGCTGGATGAGCTTCAATCACAAGATCATGTAAAAACAGTTTTAGTTACCTATTTTTGCACTGGACTTCCCTTACTCTACTGCTTTGTTGACCTTATAAACAAATAAAAGTTGTGTTCCATTCACATGCAAAAAGTGAGATAACAGAAGGTAAGAAAAAGAGATAGAACAGATGAAAGATCACTGCCCGTAATGTTGGAGTCACCAAAGTTTCTTTTGGCAAGTTTAGACTTACCACTTACCAATACCATACCTTTACTGCTTAAATTCAATATAATTTTATCTATATCTATTTTGTATGGATGAGTACAGCAAAAGTGACAGGGTTTTTAATAAATTATACCTCTGTTATATGTATATATATATATGTATATATATATATATATTACATTGTATTTACATTGCATCACATCCAGTACTACTCATTCCAAAACAGGATTTATACAAATGGACTGAACGCTCCTCTATTTTCATCGCTGTACAAGACCTAGGTAGCTTTTCTAACAAATCATGAGCAGTTGTGCTGCCACACAGGCTTGCTACTGCCGATCTAGTGGACATAGTAAAGCCAGTAGACCAGGTTGAAGAAGGTGAATGTGATTGGGAAGATAACACGGGACCATTTGTCTATGGCGTTGACATCTGTGAGGTCAGGGATCTTGACTTTGAGCTGCGAGGCCCTCCTCCGCAAGCGGCCCTTCTTGTGGCCCATTGGACGGTCAATGGCCGGTCGTCCATACAGGTCTCGGCTGGTCATGGGCTTGCGGTACTGTATGCTGGCACTGTCGTAAGAGAACATGGTAGCCCGAGGGTCATTTAGAGCGCCCATCATATCTGCTCCACCCATCTCACTTGTTAGGTTGGTCAGGAGGATGTTGCCATGAGCATCAACCTGAGGAAGGAGGTCATCAGATTTCATTAAATTAATTTTGTAACTAAAACCCAAATAGACAGCAAAGTCAAAGGCTGGGTCCCTAACAACAAGCAGTATCCTGTTTAGATGAAATGTCTGGGATTTTGAACATTATGTCGTGGTCTGCCCTATTCAGGTAAGACACAAAGAGTTCTTCCTTTTAGGAAAATGTTTTATAGACAATTTTGAAGGAAGCATATAGTGGTTGGTCACCTTAGAGATGGAAGTAGAACAAAACTCCAGCTGTTAGTATGCTTAAAAAGAGGTACTTGTCGGATCGTCTAACAGCATCTGAAATACCCCACTCCCACACCTGCATCCAACAATTTTTGCAACTTTCCAAAACCGACAATCCAAAAATTATGTCCACTTTATGAAGCAATTGGCCAGGTGCCAAGAGGTGTTATGGGGGCAAGGATTGAACTTCATTCTTTTGCATTATTTTTTCATTCTTGACACAACTACTTCTGTCAGTTTTCGATTGGGGAGGCAGAAATTGGTGGATTACTCATTTGCCTGGCTGAATAGCCCAGCTCTCACTCAATGGGCCTCATGCAAAAAACCACTCATATGACCAGATATGTTCTTAAGTGGCATGTGCGAGTGATTTAAGAGAACTTGAATTGCATTAATCTGAATTAATTTGGAGTTTAAATATATATAAGTTTTTCTTTTTACACTTGGGTGACATTTCTGTGAATGAAACTTGCCCACAAATGAAGCAGAACCGGCAGCCTTATACAGTAATCAGTAATACAACAATGGCTCAACAGCACCTGACGGCACTGTTGGCTTGGTGTGTCTACGATGTCATTAAGCAAACAGTATGAAAACTGCACAAAGCCCCTTTCCCACCTGCACTTTGTTGCTCTCCAGTCTGCTCTTATTCTCGTTGTTGGACTTGGCAGCCTTTTCTGCCACCTTCTTCTGCAGGTGAGGACCTCGACCGAAGAAGATGTAGTTAACAAAGGCATACTCCAGCAAGGCCAGAAAGACAAAAACAAAGCAACCCATGAGGTAAATGTCAATGGCCTTGACATAGGGGATCTTGGGTAGAGTCTCCCTAAGGTGGGTATTGATGGTGGTCATGGTCAGCACCGTGGTTATACCTGCAGACAAGCAGATTGGAGGGAGGGGACAATTAAAAGGAGGTCTTTTGGCAAGACTGCATACTGAGGGAAATCCATAGATACAGAACAAGTAAGGCTTTTATTAGCCCTTATAAAACAACCATCTTATACAGCCTGTGGCTGTTAAAAAGGATTGGTGATCATTTCCAGTGAATACTAGCCTGTAACTTTGTGCTTGCGTTTTCAAAACAATCCCAGTCACCATAACATTCTCATTTTCTGTTTCAGTAGTGTTGTGACTCCAGGGATATGTAGATCAGTGGGTTGGTCAGTCCACCACTTTGGTCCAGATTGAAATATCTTGACACATATTGGATACCATTGACATTTAACCTGGTGGTGGCACTAGATGAAAATTCAGGGGATCACCAAAGTCATCAGGATCCATGGGGAGCCTGATTTTATGTACAAAATTGTATGTCAATTCATCCAATATTTGTTATGATATTTTAGTCTGGATCTAAGTGGTGGACCAACCAGCACTGCCATCCCTCATCACTAGTGTTGCTAAAATGCACTTGCCAGGCGTAAATGCAAAGGCCACACATAACAAATCCAGATACCGTTCACATGTTAATACCAGGTGGAAATGGGGTCTAATGCACCATCAGTCACTGTATCAGTTGCCTAAATAAAATCTCATATTTGACTGATTGTCAAGGCTGGTGTGAGTGGAGTAACAAGAATAGGACCCAAATGCAGACAACTAGGTAGACTGGTACAGTTCAGGGATTTATTGCCACAGTGAAGGTAAATACAGGCTTACAGGCAGGTGCAGGTAGGCAGACAGGCAGATACATTTCAGTCTGCCTGGAGGGCTTTTGGTCAGCCCTAAGGGTGTTTGCAAATGAGCATTCAGACAAGGCAGGTGGTGTTTACAAGCCAATACTTCAAGGACCTGGAGGACTGCATGCTCATGTGCATTTGGAGGTGAGTGCATTATACTAAAAAGGTACTTGTATAATTAAGTATGGGACACTACACGGACTTGAAGGTGCAACAGGCATAATGCCCTGTGTTTCCTGTTTTTATTTTGAAATCCTTTCTGTCTGGTCTGTCTTGTTCCTGTCCTTGTGTCTGATTTCCCACACCTGTGTTCATTTGCTCACCTGTCCCTGATTGCCTCGTTTGCCCTCCATATATATACTGGTCCCACTCCTTTGTTGGTTCATTGTCTCTCCCTGTGTGTCAGTTTTCCTGCTTCTCTCATTGCCATGTTTGAGTTTCCTGGTGTCGTGCCTGCCATGTGCCTTGCCTTGTGTTTCCAGATCACCTTATTGTAAGTTTTTTTTGTGTTTAATAAAACCTTGGAATCTCTGGAGCCTCTGTACCTGTCTGCACTTGGGTCCTATCCCTGCTACCACTACCGTGACATTCAGATGCAGATAACCTGGAGCCCTCCTGATGTTCATGTCTCTAGAAATTTGGGAAACTAGAGCAGAGAGGGCCAGGAATCAAACCTGGCATTGTGACTCTATGAGACAGCAGTGCTGATCCACTTTTACTCATTAGGGTTTATGTCGTCAGGTCTAGTAAAATATTAGAAAGGGCAGATGGATATTTAGCAGTTAATATTGAACACTGTTGTGGAGTGTCATCCCTTTTTATTAAGGCAAAATTGCCTTAGGAAATAACACTTCTTTCTTGGCTTCCCTTCTAAAAAACAGGACTAAGAGTTGTACTTAGGCACAGCAGTGCTTTGAGCTAAATATGTGGTTGGTTATTACATGATTGCATTAGTTTCTAATGTCCTTTTAACTTTTAGCTTTTACTGCCCTTTTTTAAACTGTCCTTGGTTGTTTAGTTATTAATTAATTTTAATCTGATTTGAACTGTGCCGTGATTATTCCATATTTAATCGTGCCTAAGGAGTAGATCCTGCACCTGCCATCACAGACTTTTTCTACTCTATTTTTGCCTTGCTACAGCTAACCCTGCAGTTACATTTTTGTATCAATGCCTCCACTCACTTCACCACCAGACTGTGCTGACTTTAAACATCTCCATCTTCCTCGATACTTTAGTAGAGGTGGTGGTTTAGCTGTTTGTTTGTTTGTTTGTGTTTTTTTTAATAAAATGTTTTAAGTACTCCATTTCCTTTTGGTAATTTTATTTCATTTGATAAGTCTTATGCTTTCTTATTACAGGTACTGTTTCCTTACTGTGTATTTTAGTATATAGACACCCAAGGTAAAACCATTTTATTACAGTTTTCTGAACTTTTATCTATTGTTTTATATAGTATGACTGGGTGACTTTAATATTCATCTGTTGCCCTTAATGCAAGGTATAATGTTTACCATGTTCACCATCTTAGTTTAGCATGTTAGCAAGCTAACAAAAAACACATAGTGTTTGTCATTAGATTTGCAGGTATTTGGTCACAATTGAAGATTTTGACCTGACGATCATGCTAGATGAAAAGTCAGAAGTCGGTGAAGAGGTTCACCAAAGTTATTGGGATTGATCGCCTGGGAACCATGAAAGTCTGGAAAAAAAATCTCATGGCAATCCATCAAATAGTTGTTACATAGCCATATAAAGCCATGCCACTAGCATGACTAAAAATCATATCAGCAAACATAAATGCTAATCTGTAAAGAATTGAAAATTCACTGACCTAAGGCTACTCTGGCAGCCGAGGCATCATAATTGATCCAGAAGGAGACCCAGGACAGGATAGTGATCAGGGTGGAGGGCATGTAGGTTTGCAAGATGAAATAGCCAATGTTCCTCTTCAGCTTAAAGCTCAGGGATAGACGTGGATAGGAACCTGTGGAACACGTACAGGATGGCTAGGTCAGGATCTGACCTGGGTTTGCTTTAGAATAAAGATGTCAACAGAGAGGTTAGAATAACCTGAGCCACCTCACAGCCTGGGAAAGAAAAGCTGAAGGACAGCCAGCCCTACTGACTGCTGTTTGTTCTGTGGAAAGGAAAGCTTGAGAAATCCCTGTGCAAACTCCATGGTTACCATTTGGAACCACAAAGGTTATATTATGTGTGTCTAACATTAACACGTTAGCAGGAAATGGTGGTCCCGTTGAGGTGAATAACCACAAAATATCAAAGCGATCTGAATAGGAGTTGGTTTCAATAGCTGATTTGTAACATCTTCGATTTGTCAGATACATAAATGGTGTGGTTGAAGATAATTTAACACTCGTCAATGAAATAAGCAAAGTTCCAGGAGCTAAAGCGGGCATAATAATGATGATAATAATAATAATAATAATAATAATTCTAATCTTTATTTATAGAGTACTTTTCTAAAACCACTTTACAAAGTGCTTCACACAAGGCAACAACTTCACAACAAGCAGATCATAACATTTTCCAATAAATTAATAACAAATAAAATAAAACAAATGAAACACATAAAACCAAATAAAACCACCAAAAACTGTAGTCAATAAAATCAAGAAAAATTAGGAAAACCTCTCTGATAAAAGTATGTTTTAAGAAAAGATTTTAAAGAGGTCACTGATTTTGCTGACCTGATTTCATCAGGCAGCTCGTTTCAGAGCTTTGGGGCTCTGACTGCAAATGCTCTGTCACCTCTAGTTTTCAGCCTTGCTTTGGGAACAGATAAAAGACCTCATACAATAGATGCCACTGAAACAATATAAGGATGCTGATGGAAAGTTATCATTTTTATTTATTTCCCATTTTAGATATTTTCTCTGCTGAGACATTTGACACTTGATTGAGAGTTCATTCTTGACCTTATGAATATTAGTCAAAATAATCTTAACTCAAGGTCCACGTACTAGCTTGCTGTAGCTAGTTGTTAGCTTACTGTCATCATGTGACCTACATGTGGAACTTTGGTCTCGTGATTACAGGTGGATGTATGGTGGGCGGAGATCATAACCCCTGTCTCTGTTCGACATTCAAGCAACATTCTTTCATTCCCCTATCATTTTCTCACAAGATTACGACTCATCTTATTTAATAATGATTCTAATAGTATCATATCTATACCTAGTCATTTTTTCTCTGTTCTCATCTAGGGATAAGAGCATGAAATACTGTAGCCCATAGAGTGCTGCAACAATGAATCCTAAAACCCAGAAATGAGTTAGCATCTTTGCACTTCTGGTTCCCTTGTCTCAAAGTCAATGGGTTTCTTGAATGGGGTTTTGGTTAGATGCCTGAAATAAGGTCTGTGGTTAACACAAGCTTAAGAGATTTTCACATTGTGTTCTGCAACATAAAATATGTCAGTAAATACCCCACTTGTCAATTTTGAAGCTTTTATGTGTCTTAAGAGCGGTTTCTATCAAGTGGCAAAATGGTACAGAGATTGTTGGAGAGATTAAACACCGAACACAGAAACTCATCTACTCACTCGTCCGCCTTTACAATTCAATTCAATTCAATTCAGTTTTATTTATATAGCGCCATATCATAACAAAGTTTTCTCAGGGCACTTTTTCGAATAGAGCAAGTCTAGACCGACTCTTTATATTTACAGAGACCCAACATTTCCCACCATGAGCAAGCACTATGCGACAGTGGCAAGGAAAAACTCCCTTTTAACAGGTAGAAACCTCGAGCAGAACCAGGCTCAAGGTGGGCGGTCATCTGCCTCGACCGGTTGGGTTGAAGGGGAGGGGGGGAGCGGGAGAGAGAGAGCAGGAGGAAAGAGAACATACAGCAGCACAATACAGTTCCACATAGGGATGTAAGGCAATAGATATGGTAATGGAATTGATGTTAACACCAACAGAAACAACACTAAGAGCAACACTATAATAGCAATACTAATAACATTTAGACTATAACTTTACAGACTTGTTATACTTGCTCTCTTCTAACTCAAACTTTCCCGAAGGCTTTTGTACAAGTTGGAAGCTTTAGTGGTGGTGACGTTGAAGTCATGCGACTGGTGTAGTTGTTTATAGCCTCTTTTTTTTTTATAGTTTTTATTTTTTCATATTTTTTATATTTAAACCTATTAACCCCCTCATCAATAGAGTTAACCTCAGGGCTGTTCAGCGTTAGCCTGGCTATAAATCTGTGTATGCTGAGGGGGGAAAAAAAGAAATTATCTTCAGAATGTAATAGTCTGTCAATTACCTTCATTTGGTCTCACATAGAAATGCAGGAGAACTATGCTGTAATTACGTAAAGTTATCAATATCAAAATGTGTATGTTTAAATTCAGTCTAACGTTAGTTGTGTGACTATCTGCTTTGCGCAAGGCAGACAGCTAGAGCCGAAGTGGGAAGCTCAAGCGCACCAACTTTGGGTACCTGGCTGTAGTGAGATTTTGATGCCATGGCCCATGGGCTTAATCATGCACTTTATCAAATGCACATATGGACTCACTTCACCATCAGGGTTTAAAAAAGTATGCACCTTACACATGTGGCAGGAGTGGGACCTTTTTATATTGTAGGATTTAAGGATATAGCCTGACTACACCACCCTGGGAAATACTCACAATTTCACAATATTAGACATACACTAACCATAAAAAGGGCACACAGGTTCATTCACTAATGAAAGTCAAAGATGTGTTGTTTCCACTATCAAAACTACACTGTTTTATTGAATGTTCACAAGTAGCAAGAACCAGAAATAAACAAAAAGAACACAAGAACCTATCCTACTCCAGACACATAGCCAATACATGAACACACACACACACAAATGTACACATGAACACACACTCTTTCAGTCACTCAGTCAAATATGAACACACACACACAATCACTCACTAGCTTGCTTGAATGCCTTATGCGCTCCAGTGCAGGGTTTCCTGCCAAAACAGCTGTCAACACGGCAATAAGCATCGCGCACATATCGCGGACCAAACAGAGAGTAATTTAAGAGCCCATGCTCATAGAATGGGGGTTACAGTACGTAACCAACGGTATGTATGCTCGACTGTTCATCTCTGTTGCTGTCGCAGTGTTTTGGTGTGAGAATTGTTTGGGCAGCGTGAGACTGTATGGAAACCAGAGGGATCAAATGTCGTCAGTCTGCACACGTCCATGTACATAAAACGGTGTGAAATACGCCGTCCTGACGGTTTTTACGCCGCTTTTTATGCCGTTACATTTTAAAACGCAGCTTTTTACGCGCAACCTGTCCAAGATGCGTGTTATTTATGCCGTTTTCTTGTATGGTAATGAGCCTTTCCTCCTTTTTTACATAGCCAGTAAATTCAGAGTTTTTGTAACCAATCGGTGAAGAGTAAAACCAGACCAAAGCAACGCAACGATGAAAGATGCTTGCCATTGCTAGGCTGTCGATCTACGTTGTCTTTATAAATTGTACAGTATTGTACTGATATTCCATTCATATACAGTTTCTAAAAGTACTTCCCCCACCACCCCCAGGGTCCAGTCATCATGTAAATATGGTGTTAATGAATTGAGTCAAGAAAGGATATAAGATCACAGAGAATCTGTATTCCATGACTCCCTCTTGGGCCACTGAGTGGGCTTGAACTGTGCTTGAACTTGGTCCATTACAGGACCTACCAAAGTGTACTGGATGTTGGGTACAGTCTACCAGCAACTATGTAAAACTGGAGGAAGGGCTCATTACCATTCAAGAAAACGGCGTAAATAACGCGCGTTATTCATGAACTTTTGTTTGCCACAGAGCTTATTTTCTGCAATAATCAGGAACCAGGGCGATGCTAACTTCCGAGTTGGCCTACAAAAATACGTCATCCCTGCAGCACTCTATTGTGTTGCTGCAATGTGCTCATGAAAAAATCCCAAGCATGATTTGTTATTTCTTGACAAGGAAATTACAGTGGTAGCACTTGATAGTGCCCCACTTCTCCACTGCAGGTGGCTGCAGCCCCGCTTCAAGCACAAGCTATCCTCCATCCTCATGCTCTGCCACTAGGAGTCACAAAGGTGCACCCTCATCACTACTGTATTTGTATGCAGTGAGGCATCCATGTATCAATGCAAAGTATCATTGTGAGTTATCTTACTGTCTTTCGTAGATCCTACACAGGTAAGATAAGTAATCATAATGTTACACTGCGGGTTGCAAATATTTATTCAAAGATTTATAAGAACATCGTTAATGTAGTGCCACAAATCATGGAAATATTAAATATAATGCACAGTTTTATCTGTGCTCAGTCATTTTAAATGTTGCAATAGCCAGTCACACAGCTGTCAACAACAAATCACTATTTCATACTCATTTCATTGTCTGACAATTAGAAACAGCAAAAAAGTAAATGAGAAATACAGTACCAGTCAAAAGTTTGGACACACCTCATTCAATGGTTTTCATTTATTTTAATTATTTTCTACATTGTAGATTAATACTGAAGACATCAAAATTATGAAAGAACCCATATGGAATTATGTAGTAAACAAAACAGTGTTAAACAAACCAGAATATGTTTTATATTTTAGATTCTTTAAAGTAGCCCCCTTTTGCTTTGATGACAGCTTTGCACACTCTTGGCATTCTCTCAATCAGCTTCATGAGGTAGTCTCCTGGAATGGTTTTGAATTAACAGGTGTACCTTGTCAAGAGCCAATTTGTGGAATTACTTGCCTTCTTAATGTGTTTGAGACCATCAGTTGTGTTGTGCAGAGGTAGGGTTAGTACACAGTGGATAGCCCTATTTGACTACTGTTGTAATCCATATTATGGCACGAACCACTCAACTCAGTAAAGAGAAACGACAGTCCATCATTACTTTATGGACTGTCGTAATGATGGATGGAAAACCATCAAACGCTATGATGAAACTGGCTCTCATGAGGACCGCCCCAGGAAAGGAAGACCAAGAGTTACCTCTGCTGCAGAGGATAAGTTCATTAGAGTTACCAGCCTCAGAAACCGCAAATTAACAGTACCTCAGATTAGAGCCCACATAAATTATTCAGAGTTCAAGTAGCAGACAAATCTCAACATCAACTGTTCAGAGGAGACTGCGTGAATCAGGCCTTCATGGTCGAATTGCTGCAAAGAAGCCACCACTGAGGATGAACAACAAGAAGAAGAGAATTGTTTGGGCCAAGAAACACAAGGAATGGACATTAGATCAGTGGAAATCTGTACTTTGGTCTGATGAGTCCAAATTTGAGATTTTTGGTTCCAACCGCCGTGTCTTTGTGAGGCGCAGAGAAGGTGAGCGAATGGTTTCTGTATGTGTGGTTCCCATCATGAAGCATGGAGGAGGAGGAGGTGTGATGGTGTGGGGGTGCTTTGCTGGTGACACTGTTGGTGATTTATTCAAAATTCAAGGCACACTTAACCAGCATGGCTACCACAGCATTCTGCAGCGCCATGCCATCCCATCTGGTTTGCGCTTACTGGGACCATCATTTGTTTTTCAACAAGACAATGACCCCAAACACACCTCCAGGCTATATAAGGGCTATTTGACCAAGAAGGAAAGTGATGAAGTGCTGCGTCAGATGACCTGGTCTCCACAATCACCCGACCTAAACCCAATTGAGATGGTTTGGGATGAGTTGGACCGCAGAGTGAAGGAAAAGCAGCCAACAAGTGCTCAGCACCTCTGGGAAGTCCTTCAAGACTGTTGGAAAACCATTCCAGGAGACTACCTCATGAAGCTGATTGAGAGAATGCCAAGAGTATGCAAAGCTGTCATCAAAGCAAAAGGGGGCTACTTTAAAGAATCTAAAATATAAAACATATTCTGATTTGTTTAACACTTTTGTTTACTACATAATTCCATATGTGTTCTTTCATAGTTTTGATGTCTTCAGTATTAATCTACAATGTAGAAAATAATTAAAATAAATAAAAACCATTGAATGAGAAGGTGTGTCCAAACTTTTGACTGGTACTGTATATTGTGAATTTAACGTATTAAAACACAGTATAGGTGATGACAGAGCAGGAACGAGACAAATGGGCTGACACTGGGCAGAGTAAATAGCTTTGTCTCTACGCAAAATATGATTAATTTCTTTCATCAACATATCAGAGGAATAATGGATCTCTGTTGTGAAAATACAGAAGGTATAAGTTCTGGATAGAAAGTGAAGTTATTCCTTAAACCATGGAATTAGTGTATGAATCTGTTTACCTGTGGCAAACACAGCTTTCTTGGAGAGGGTTTGGTAGTCTATGATGGAGAACTGAGGCAGTTCGATGTTCTCCACCCCAGTGACTGAGCCTCCATTGCTTCCTCCCTGCCAGTAGAACTCGATGTCATCAGTGGTGTATCCATCTGAGAGAGGCAGGGGAACACAACAACTTAAACCTCAACTAAAACACAAGGACAAGCACATTTGGATCAAGGCACAATACAGTATATATGAACAGAATATCATCACGAGTGGACGGCTGAGGGCACTTTCACACCTGCCGTGTTTAGTTTAGAACTCAGGAGTGTTTTCTCACTTAGTACAGTTCACCTGAACAGGTGAGAATGCTGTAATCACACTGTAGTCCATAGAAAAAATCTGATCTACTTAACAGAAAGGAGTCTTGTTGGCTCTCTCATTTCACACAAGATGCACTTAAAGCTGGGGTAGTCAAAATCTGTGCAACCTAGACAAAACCTTCCGCCTCTCTCTCTGCTGCCTCGTATCACTCCGCTAAGCCTGAAGTAGAGGTTTGCTCACTTTGACCGCTTGAATTACAATATGCTGCACAGTTATTATGGCATTTTTGCCCAATGACGCCAATAGAAAACTGCCTACCCAACCTTTAATGTAATGCGATGGCTGGAAGATATTGGCGTTGTTGCTGATGGCAGTGACAGAGTGGCAAAAAAACAGGTGAAATGAGTGCATAAGAGCAAACATAGAAACAGAGAGAGAAAATAAAGAGGTCAGGTACCTATGAATATAAAGTATGGCTTCATGAATGTATTGTTGGATTATCACAGGAAACACCAGAAAACACACATTTTCAGCCATACAATAGCCAAATGAAAATCAATTAGAGGTAACAATATATCAAAATGAGCAAAAAATAAAGATACCTTTTGGAGTCTACACACACCCCTCTTCTATGTACATATTTCTTTGTCTATATAAGGTAATATAGAGGTTGCAGTGAAAAATAGTATTTCAAAGTATTCATAAACTCAGCAACCTGGAGAAGGAGCGACAGACAGACTGTCTTCCTCATACAAATGTGGTGCACAAACTTTGTGAGTAAAATCCTAATTCTAGTCCACGGCAAGACACTCAGTAGAAGCTATTTTATAGTTGAACAAAATAACCTTAACTTAAGGTCCACTTTTTAGCTTTTTCTGGAGCTTTCCACTGCATCTAACTTGCAACTAAAGGTGGTTCAGTTGTCATCATGTGACTTAAGTATGGAATTTCAGTCACATGATAAGAGGTGGTTGTATATGGTTGGAGGTGGTAACCTCTGTCTCTGTTCCATAGACTGTATATAAAGATGGACGACATGACAGCTCCCCAAAAGTGAGGCTGGCTCCAAATTACATCACCTGGGCAAGATGGCAGCACCCGTATCCGGGATATTTTGGCTTCATTTTTGTACAGTAGAAGGAAGTGGAGACGCGTCGTCGATCTTTATATACAGTCTATGCTCTGTTCAAGGATGGTTCCTGGTGCCAGATGTGAATCTCTTCGGCTGTCCACTGACTCCTGATTGATGACCTCTGACCTCTTCCAGTGGATGCTGTGAGTGGTTTTAGTCTGGTGTTCACATACATTAGGGTGTAACCATGCATTCTTTGGGGGGGTTGTGTCGCCCCCAATACTGAGAAACTACCAATCCATCCCCCCCAATATACAATAGAAAATATGTTATGTCCTCCTTTTATGAACCCTGTCAGCAGATCTGTTTCTTGGTATTTCCTATTTATTTTCAATTTATTTTTATTTGTTAAGGAAAACGTGTTTTTTGTGTTGCTAATGAAGCTCAGAATCAGATCACCTTAAGTCGGTCTGTGCTGTGATGGTAATCTGACGGGTTTTTAATTTGGTCAGTCAGTGAAGGTGAGCAAATGGAGGAATTAACGTTACCTAAAAAGCTTAGAAAGCAGGACTGATAGCCGGACATACAAGTTTTTTTTCAGACAGTAAGTTACAAGCTACCAAAATAGGTAACGTTAGTAGTTAAGGAAATATCTAACGTTTCAGGTAACTGTTAGTACTGTACCTTGTACACTGTTCTTTATACACTTACTATACAGCTAGCTAAACAGCATGATTACATTAAGTAAATAAAACTAGTAATACAAGCAGAATATTCAGTGTATCAAATTAAAATGATCATCAAGGTCATCAGTCATTGTTCTTTAGGTAAAATATTGACATGTGGTCACACTGCAGGCAGCACAGAGAGACAGGGAGGGAGAGGCATGCTGAAAGGCATGCAGAGGTCAGACAGGGACATGCTCTGGGGATACAGATCAGGTGAGAAAGTGGAATGTGAACTATAATGCAATTTAGTAGAGCACATAGACATTAAGTGTAAGAATCTAGCTAAATAGGTAGCTTAGTAAGGCACTACAGGTAAATGCATCTTGTGTGAATGATTGTGGTTACATGGAGAGCAATACTCCTGTCTTAATTAGATTAAAACATGGGTGGACAAATTTGGAAGAAGTTGCTTGTTTTAGCTTGCAACTGACCAAAACAAAATGAAGTGGAGGGGCAGCCACTATCTCAGAGAAATCAGACTATTCCTCTAAATGTTAATTCAAATGATCAATGTAGTCCTCAAAACTATGTTCTAAATGTACAAATTTTCATATATAAATATCATAGAATTGTGGGAAATGCACTTTTTAAAAAATTTGGACCCGGCCGGGGGCAAGTTGTGCTTGCTTCACTGGTTGTGCACTGCATAGAGCTGGATAGGTGAAGCTGAAATGAAATCTTTATTCTTTTATGAATGGACTGCGGCTTGTGCCATATTTTCACACAAGAATGGGGACAAACTTGTAGCTCTCATTTAACATTTCCTTTTATTTTTTTCACATACTTTTTGCGTCTGACAAACAATTCAAAAGGCTTTTCCTCCTGCTTCTTGCAAGCATTTTCCACCACTCAGGACATTGATAGCACCAAAACCGATTAATATGTCCTGCCAATCAGGACTGCATTCTGCAATTGCGTTTCATATGTTATGTGTCTAGTTATCTTTATGGATATGTTTTTTAGAAATCTGCTCACACTGAACAAAAATACCATTAATTTTGTAAAAAAAAAAAAAAGTGAAAATATTAAACAATAAGAGGGTAATTAGGCCTCGTCCTCATATATATTATATATATGTATATATATATATATATATATATATATATATATAATATACATAAAAATTTCCGGCCCCCACATTGTCTGCTTTGAAATCTTCTGGCCCTTGGACAAATGTAGTTGATGACCCCTGGTCTATACCATGGTTACATCCTTGTACATACAGCTGATGTTATTTGTTTCTGGTGTTCATTCAGTCTCCCTGCTGTTACATTGATGTAGTGTCCTGTCTGTGGGATGTACCAGCAAAGATCATAAAGCGACAATAATCAATATTTTTACAACAATTGTCAAATGACAATGTAAAAACAGTGAGACAAGATGTGGGTTACAGCCAGTTTCAGCTCATTGTTTAGTAGGGCTGCATCCTACTCAGAATTATGTCAGTCGAATCAGATTTGGTTGTTCAATAAGAATATTCGACTATTCGTTCTTTTTTTTCATATAGACTATCAAGCAACACTTTATTGAACTGCCAGATTTTTGAATGGGGTTTGGCCGGACGTTCAGGGTGACAGCGACGTTCAAGTAATACAATAGCCTAAGTCAAGTTAGCCCCCCGAGCTAATGCTAACTACGCTAACGTCAGATCGGAAATGTGCAACAACACTAGATATCAAACAGAAGCAAGAGACTAGCTCGTATTAAGTCGCTGTTCAATTCAATTCAATTCAGTTTTATTTATATAGTGCCATATCATAACAAAGTTATCTCAGGGCACTTTTTCGAATAGAAAATTTACAGCTGTGAGCTGTAAATTCCCCACTTCTAAGCAGAAGGCAGAAGATAACATTATCTCGGAGCCTGACCGGAGGAGGCCTCTCTTCCTCCCGTCCGGGTCCGCTGCTGCCTGTACCCGTGGCAGACATCTTCACCGACCGGTGTGTTGGTGCACATTGTTTTATCTTATTATGTTCGTTAAATCAGTTTTCTGCTACAGTACCTGGTGCTCTTTCACCAGAGAAGAGCACATGAATAGGGATACAACTTCAGCAGACTTATTTCCAACTTTCCTCGCCCCATCCGTGGAATTACTGGATATTCAGGTTAAAGGTGCCCTCACCTTTGTCCACGCAGTGAAACGCCGGAGGAGACGCACGAGCGCACCGGCACGGACTTCGATCACCGCTACCGGCAATATTTCTCTCCAATGTGCGTTCACTGTGCAATAAACTGGATGAACTTCAGCTACTGGTGGGGAAAAACAGAGACGTTTCGTGTTTCACGGAGACGTGGCTGTGTAGATCGGTACCGGACTCTGCGCTGCAGCTGGCAGGATTCCAACTTTTCAGAGCAGATCGCGACACAGAACTCTCAGGCAAAGCAAAGGGTGGAGGCATCTGCAGCCTGTTGCACCAGCTACACTGCAAAAACAGCCCTACTAGAAATAAGCCAAATATTCTTTAATATAATCAAATTGTCTTGTATCGAGCAAAGAAAATCTCCCAATGGGGTAAGCAAATTTTGCTTGGCTAGAATTCTTAAAACTAGCAAAACAGTTTAGCCACTGAAAGACCATAAAGGGCCTTAAAACTAGACAAAATGCCAAAATTTAAGCAAAATGTGCTTAAATTTAGTGTTATTGTCTTTAAATAAGGCTATATAACCTAGAATTTACAGTGAAAAAAATAGTATATTTTGCTTAAAAGATGTAGCCAATCAGTGGAGTCGAACCAGGATTCGTCTGCCGCTCCGCGCGCAAGGACCGGGAATAGTAGAGCTTAACTCTTAACTTCTATGTCGTACGTGCTCGCCCTCTAATGGGCTTCGCTATTGGTTCATCCCCTCGAGGCTCCGCCTCGGCACCTGAGTCAAAGTTCATGCACTCACCATCCAATCAGGAGGTAGTCCCCTTCCCTACAAAACCCCAGTACGCGAATTGCTCGTGTCCCTTTTTCAACTCAGCAACCTGTGGTCTAGTTCAGCGAAAAATTGTCACCATCCGGTGTCGCGTCTAGTAGGAATTTTGCGCTTGGAGATGGCCAGCAAGCCTTGTGTGCCTCACTGATGTCAATGGCGGACCAGCACGGTCAGAGGCATCAGAGTGAGGCCGGCACCTGCCTCGACTATCTCACGCTCCCCCCGGAGGAGCATGAGCGTCAGGCACGGTTGCCGAGGCTGGTCGCTCCCTCCACGCTGGCCGGCGCTGACGGTGCGGAGGGTGGCGGCTTGGCGCAGGGCGTAGACCGCCTTGACAGAACCATGACTTTTCTGGTTTAGCAAGGCGGCTATAGTGTGTTTGTGTCTCTGGCGTACGAGTCGCCGCCGCTCCGATCGGCACACTACCCGATCATATATTATAACCGTCTCTGAATGTTTTCTTACTCGTACTGTACATTCTTGTAGCACTTCACATTCTGAAACACAGATTGGTTCAGTTGTTAGCGCTGTTGGCCGTGATCTTCAGCCATTAGCAGGACGGCTAATACGTTGTTTGTGTCGCTGCCGTTCTGATCGGCACATCACCCAGGCAGGGAGTGTGCTGGAGAACGGCGGCGCTTACATCCGAGCATCCGCGGCTGACGCCGCCTCGACCCATGGTGGCGAGAAGCTGTCATCGCGGGTGCATAAACTTCACACAGTCTTTTCACCACGGCTTCACAAGCGGCCTCAAGTAAGCCGCGAAACTCCAGTAGCATGGCTTGCGCGGCTAGCGGTGCTGGCTGCTGCCATTTCTGGCTCTGACCCCAGAGGCCGTCAGAGGTGAGTGCAGTCGTTCATGAACCGGACGCTAGATGGCGGTCATACCACTGCAGCAGCAGAGTGCAGTGCCAGAGGAGTCATCCCTCAGGTGAGTACTGTTTCACCTGGTGAGCTCTACGGTCCACAGCGGAGCTCGGTGCTTCACTTGGCCTTGATGTTCATTTTGCCCTGTCGTCCTCAGCGATCGGTTCGCCGGGGGACGAAGAGAGGGAGGTAGCGACTTTGTTTGGGGTTCCCGCGGGTTCATAAGCGGTCTCAAGTTCAGCCGCGTAACTCCGCTAGCATGGTTAGTGCGGCTAGCGGTGCTAGTCGCTGCCATTTGGCTCTGACCCCGCCACATTGACTGATGAGGGCGTAATGGTGTATGGTCTCTGAGAGATTTTCTTCCAGCTCTTCCCTGTCTGTGGCACTGCCCGGGTCAGAGGTTAGCGCAGCTAGCCGTGAGTTCACAACCATTAGCAAGCAGGCTAATAAGTTGTTTATGGGTCACTGGTTTGCTAGTCGCCGTCGATCTCTTCGGCAGACTACCCGGGCAGGGCGTAGGCCAGAGATCGACGCCACGCATGTGGTAGCGCCGGCGGGTGATGTAGTTTCAACCCACGGTGGTGAAACGGCGTCATCAGCGGTGCAGGGTATTCACACGTCGGGGGTCCCGCGGGTTCATATGCGGTCTCAAGTAGAGCCGCGTAACTCCGCGAGCATGGTTAGCGCAGCTAGCGGTGCTAGTCGCCGCCATTTTGGCTTTGACCCCTCTGCTTTGACCGATGACGTCAGAGGTGAGCGCCGTGTGCAGTCAGGTAGGAACCAGACGCAGAATGGCGGTCGTAACGTTGCGGCAGTAGAGTACGAGGCTGACGTTCCTCACGTGAGTACTGTCTCTTTGTTAGAAGGAACCAGTGAACATCATGGCCCACGGCGAAGTGCGGTGGCTTCGTCCGGTCTTGATGTGGATGGTTCGCCGTCGCTCTCGGCGGTCGGTTCGCCAGTGGAGGGTGCACGAGAGGCAGCTATTTCGTTGTTAGCTTTAGCTGCGTCACGGCCCTTTCTGGCAGGGCCCCCCGTCCGTCCTTCCCTAAGGCGGGAGGGTCGGTGCGAGTGGGCCCGTTCTACTGCTTCCCGCCGAGCCCGTTGCGCTCCCGCTCACGGACCGTTACTCTATGTGGGTGCGGCTGTGCAGCCCTCTCTCTGCATGGATGGACAGAATGCTGCGGAGGGGTTACGCGTTGCAGTTTTGCCGCACACCCCCGGCGTTCGGCGGCATCTTGCGAACATCGCTTGCCGACCCAGCAGAGACGGCGGT
The DNA here is from genome assembly GCA_005408345.1 of Macquaria australasica. NCBI lineage: Eukaryota > Metazoa > Chordata > Actinopteri > Centrarchiformes > Percichthyidae > Macquaria > Macquaria australasica. The sequence goes on from SEMN01000787.1 coordinate 107,147, forward strand.
ATTAAGGGACGCAGTAGCCGCGCTTCTTCGGAAGGGGGCAGTTACCATGGTTCCCGATTCAGAAGCACGGAGCGGGTTTTTCTCCCCGTATTTTCTGGTACCCAAGAAGTCGGGGGGGCTGCGGCCGATTTTGGATCTGCGCGAGTTGAACACGTTCATTGCGCGCAGGCCTTTTCGCATGTTGACGGTCAGGCAGCTTATGGAATGCATTCGGCCAGGCGACTGGATGACATCCATAGATCTGACCGACGCATACTTCCATGTCCCCATCCTACAGCGTCACAGGAAGTACCTGCGCTTCGCGATGGACGGTCAGTGTTATCAGTTCGGTCGTCTTCCGTTCGGATACTCCCTCTCCCCGCGCACGTTCTCCAAGTGTGTGGAGACGGCGTTGGTACCGCTCAGGAAAAAGGGGGGTGAGAATCCTGAATTACATAGACGATTGGCTGATTCTCGCCGCCTCCAGACAGGAGGCCGAGGCCCACACAGCGCTGGTCATTCAGCACATCACGCAGTTGGGCTTCGCTGTCAACCCCAGCAAGAGTCTTCTGCGGCTGAGTCAGCAGGCAGCGTATCTGGGGCTTATACTCGACTCCCGCGCCATGACGGCACGGCTGTCGGAAGCGCGTGTGACAGCAATTGTGCAACTGGCCCGCCGAGTGAGGGGCTTGGCGCTAGTCCCAGCGGGCAGTGTCATGTCGCTCCTCGGTATGATGTCGGCAGCCCATCCGGTAATGCGTCTGGGCCTGTTGCACATGAGGAACCTCCAGCGCTGGTTTCTTCGGCTTCGGTTGCATCCACGTCGCGACAAGTACTTCATGTCCCGGGGGTGGCACGGCGGGATGTCATATTCTGGGACTCGCCCGCTCGTCTTTTCCAGGGGGTTCGACTGGGGGTGCGTCTCTCATTACGTGCAGGTGTTTACAGACGCCTCTCTGGCAGGTTGGGGCGGGACCTTCAACCAGGCCAGTGTGGGGGGCATGTGGCAGAACTCCTCCCGGCACATCAACTTGCTGGAGCTGACGGCAGTACAGAAGGTGCTGCACCACTTCGCCCCTCAGCTCAGGGGGAAGAATGTCATGATACGGTCAGACAATACCACGGCTGTGGCCTACCTGAACAGGCAAGGGGGGGTTCGATCACCAGCACTACACAGACTTGCGGTGTCGATTTTGACCTGGGCGGATCGCCACTTATCGTCCCTGAGGGCTCGCTACGTTCCGGCTTCCCTCAACACGGGGGCAGACAGGATGTCCCGGGGGGGTCCGTTGGGGGAGGAGTGGAGCCTCTCCTCGGAGATGGCAGCTCTGGTCTGGCAGTGGTTCGGACTACCGGTGGCTGACCTTTTTTGCGGCCAGAGAGAACGCTCTGTGTCCGTTATGGTTCTCTCTGAGGCCGACGGACGCTCCCCCACTGGGGGTGGATGCTTTGGCTCATCCACATTGGCCTCACGGTCTGCTGTATGCTTTCCCGCCATTGAGGCTGATGATGCAGTTGCTCCACAGGATCCGGATGCAGCACTTGGTCGTGAAAGTAGTGGCGCCAGACAGTCCCGGGGCCCGGTGGTTTCCGGCTCTGGTCCAGCTAGTGGAGGCAGGCCCGTGGCCGGTGCCAGATCGACCCACGGCTCTCTGGCAGGCAGGGGGCTCCATCCTTTCGCGCCCGGTTCTGGGTCACCGGCTCTTGGTCTGGAGATTGAGAGGGTGAGATTGGAAGGCTTGGGCCTTCCGGCTGCCATTGTCTCTACGATTCAACATGCTCGTGCTCCGTCCACTACCAAACTCTACGCATCACGATGGCGGCTGTTCACAGGTTGGTGCGAGGCCAGGGACCTCAGGCCCAGCTCTTGTTCCCTGCAGGACGTTTTGGGTTTCCTGCAGGGGTTGTTTGACAGCAGTCGTGCGGCGGCCACTGTAGCTGTCGTCGCTTCACAGCCCAGAGTCACCCTTTAGTTAAACGCTTCTTACGGGGGGCTCGTCGGTTGCGGCCCCCTGTTCGACGCCTGGTTCCCCAGTGGGACCTTCAGATGGTTTTGGACGGCCTGGCAGGCCCACCGTTCGAGCCATTGGAGCAGGCAGATTTGGAGGCCCTGTCAATCATGACGGCGCTCCTGCTAGCCTTGACCTCGGCAAAGAGAGCAGGAGACCTGGGGGCCTTGTCTGTGCATGCTGATTGCATGTCAGTCAGTGATGACGGGGAGACGCTAGAGCTGCGTCCGAACCCGTCTTTTCGGCCGAAGGTCATTACCGCCTCTTTCAGGTCTAGGGTTGTTCGCTTGAGAGCTTTCTTTCCCCCGCCGCACGCGTCGGCGGACGAGAAACGGCTTCATACGTTGTGCCCGGTGCGCGCAGTCTGCATCTATGTTGAGCGCACTGCGGGTTTTCGGCGATCTGATCAGTTGTTTGTCTGCTATGGTAGTCGGGCTCAGGGGGCTCCACTGTCTTCGCAGCGACTAGCCCATTGGATTTGCGCGGCTATCCGGGGGGCCTATGAGGCGATGAGGCGCGTCCCCCCGGTGGGGCTAAGGGCACATTCTACGAGGAGCATCGCTGCTTCAGTGGCCCTTTTCAGGGGTGTGTCGGTGGCTGACATCTGCTTGGCCGCCTCCTGGTCTTTGGCTTCTACTTTTGTGCAGTCCTATCTAGGGATGTGACTGCTGGCTCTGTGTCACATGCTGTGTTGGGTGCACAGGTGACGGAACCTTCAGCTACTCTAGATGGAGGTTCAGCGTGACATGCCTGATCAGCGGCTGTCATCGCAGCCTGGCACAAGTCTCCCCGGTGGGTGGCACTCAACCGGGGAACTACTGTGTACAGGGATAGTGGCTCTTAGTGGGTTCGACCAAGCTGGGAGTACATCTCATCCCTACGGCCTTCGCCTCGGTTTTAACCAATAGCGAAGCCCGTTAGAGGGTGGAGCACGTACGACATAGAAATAAAGGTTACCTTGTGTAACCCCAGTTCTATGAGTACGTGCGAGGCCCTCTAACTACCAACCCAGCTGGCCCTGGTGGCGGTTGCTGAGTTTTCAAGGGAAACGAGCAATGCGCGTACTGGGGTTTTGTAGGGAAGGGGACTACCTCCTGATTGGATGGTGAGTGCATGAACTTTGACTCAGGTGCCGAGGCGGAGCCTCGAGGGGATGAACCAATAGCGAAGCCCGTTAGAGGGCCTCGCACGTACTCATAGACCGGGGGTTACACCAGGTAACCTTTATTTTTCCTATGCGTTCTCTATGGTAGTTCTTATCACTACGGATGTAATTTATTTTTGGCCACAAGCGGGTTTTTGGTGGTGCTGTTTCCCCCTTTTGTATAACAGTCAGGAGACCCCGTTTTCAACTTTGAGTGACAGACAGCGCAGAATCCGTAGCAGCAGCACACAGAAGACAGTCCAAGGTTTTCCCGTTGTACGGCATTTTATCACGGCTCTGTCGTCTAACAAAAAGTCAAACCTATCAAATGTAAGTTGGGTAAATTTTTTCAGCTAGTAAATTAACACTTCTCAATCGTTTGTGAGCAAACTGTGGAAATAGTAAAGTTAAATAGTAAGTTTTGTTGTCTTAGCATTTACAGGTTCTAACTCGGTTTGTTGTTAGCTAAGGTAGCTAGTACATTAAGGTTAGCGTTAACAGTAATGTTAGCTAATTTTATTACTTTGCACATCTGGAAGAGCTGTCACTCAGGTTTTCAACGTCTCTTGCTGACACTGAACAAAAATCCTGCTTTGACTCTTTCATTGTGTTTTGTCTTTAAAAATCATATTAAGACTGAAGCGTTTTGTGCCATTATTAACGTTACCGTATGTAAGTTCAGTAAGTTGCCATTGTGAATATTTTGCTACAGCTACAGTCGTATTTCGGGCAAGCTTAGTGTACATTTTGAATGGGTAAATACTACAGCATATGTGTACACATGACATCTATTGCATATCTGTCCGTCCTGTTGCTCTTCCTGAGATTTCTTCATTTTTTCCCCCTGTTCAAGGATTTTAGAGGGTCAAAGGACATTGGGTGTTGTATGTTGTACAGATTGTAAAGCCCCTTGAGGCAAATTATAATTTGTGATATTGGGCTTTAAAAATAAAATTGACTTGACTTCTATTTTACAAACAATAAATACATAAAAATAATAATTCTCATATCTATCGATCTATCTATCCATCTCTCTGTGTAATATAAAATGCTGTTATGTAGTCATTACAAATGATCATTACTGTTAACATGAATAACTCTGTTGATATAACAGTATGATTACACTTTTAATTATTTATTATACAATGTGCATTGTGTTTTGTGCACAGGAGATAATGAAGAAGACCATCAACTTCTTCCCAGGAAGGATGACGGTGTCATTCAGGAAGGGTCCGTCGGGCGATCTGCGGCAGGACCCCTCTGATGAGGCCATGAGGGTTAAAAATAATCCTTCGCTTCAGGACACGTCTCCCCCTCAGAGACATGACCTTGTGAGGACTAATGCTCTCACTCTGGTCTTTCAGCGGGGAGGGGATGTGTCGGACCGACTTGTGTTGGGGGGGTATGTGCTGCAGTTTGGGAGGTACAAGGGGAAATCGTTCAGGTGGCTCCTAGAAAATGATGTAAACCATCTACCTGATGAAATATATACTTCAGGAAGCCTGCAGCACCAGTGGCCTCAGAGGGTGACAATATTGTCGGCTTTGGAGCCAGGGCCAAGGACACCTAGAGGCAGCTCTGGGAGAGCAGGGCTGATGGTTATGCTGCCTTCGTCTTAGGAGTGAAATGCATCAAAAACAGCAAGATGTACAACCTGCAGCAGTACATCCTCAAGCAGCAGAGGGTTGAGTCCTGTCCACCACCTGCAGAAGTCTCCACTACATCAGCTGCCTCCACACCGACATGTAGCACTCTAGGTCAGTTCACAAAAATATGCAAATACTGATTTTATGTGAACATTTGATGTACCTAACACACAATGTTATTTTGTTTCATCTCCTAGCGATGGAGGAGGATGAGGAGCTGGAGAGAGGAATGTTAAACCTGTCTCCCTCTAAATTGGACTAAGTAGGTGGATTGAGTTTAATAAACAGAAACCTGTAAAAATAGTTTCTTTAAACTCTTACTGTACATGGTAAAAGTCTAATGTCCCCTGTGCTTTCAGGGCCACCAGCAATAACTATTGTTATTTTGGCCATGTTTTTGGCCTGTTCTGATGCTTGTGTTCTTTTGCTCTTCAACTAACCTAAGGAATTAACATGTCAGCAATGATGGTAAGTGTTTTCTTTTTTTGCATGCATTCAATGATGTGGCATGTGAAATACCATATAGGTTAACATGCCACATCTTTGATTGACAGGTGGTTTGCTTACTATATATTGTTATTGTCTCTGTGCTTTACCTGTTTTCAAAAACCTAAACAGCATTGTGTTTTTCCATTTCAAATAAATAGTGATTCACAATTTAGCGAAACAGGGTATTTTCAGTCTGTACTACCAGTTAGCTACAGAGACAACAGGTAAAGACAGATTGTGAAGCATAAACAAACTTGAATGTTTGGTGAAAATGACACAGAATTTCTTTTACAGCGCACAGGACTAAGCCAACAGCTACTGCTGTTTCCAGACCTGCTGAGCCCGATGACCCCACTGTGATTGTTGCTTCTGTAAAAGGTTATTATATTTGTTTACTTCTCACTTTAAACCATCCTGAATGATATTCAAATTGTGTGATGTTTGATTTTTTTTTCTTTTAATCCCATAGCCACAGCGAAGGTCCCGTTGGCAGTCCCTCCACAGCTTCTTGCCATTGCCCCACAGCTTAGGATAGAAGAGCAGGTGCCCAATGTGTTGAGACAAAGTATGGCATTTTGACACAAGCTGTCCTCTCACACTGTCAGTGTATCTCACATAAATATCAGTTTCATTATGACAAATGAAAATCAAATTTTCACTGTGTTATATACTGTATATAGTACTCATGTGCTAGGTAATGTTATGATAACATCCGGAGTCTGTTTAAGTGTTTCTCAACTTTTGTTGCAACTTTTTTTAGAAGCACACGAGAAGCCAGTCTCCCACAGTTCTTCTCTAGAGCCTGGGATAACAGCAGCTCCATCTCTTCCTGAAGGTAAATGTTTTATTTTCCTAAATGCTCTGACAAATAATATATTAAACACGTTAATTTTTTAATGTGTATATCTCACTTGCCTTTCCAGTTTGGAACTCACCATCCTAGATTCATCATCACAGAATATTTTCACTGTGGAAGCACAGAAAGACACTGTCCTTGATGAAGGTATGAATTTCTTAACCATAGCAGTCATTAATATGGAGCTGTCTTTCCTTTTCTCTTATTGTGTATGTACTGTAGTGTTATTGTGGTTGTGTTTTACAGCTCTGCCATGTCCAGCGCCTCCTGTCAGGCAGCCTGCAGCCTCTGTCCCTTTGATACCCCACACCAGCCAGCAGCCTCTGTCCCTGGCTATGATCAGGATGTTGCACAGTGGAACTGCTCCCAACAGCAGAGAATCTGGATGAATACTGAGCTGAAGGCATTGGGGTTATGGCCAGGGTCACATCCAGTACGTCACCCTATGAACATGCTGTCCCTGTGGCGTTATCCACCTCAGCCTGAGCTCATAGACTCGGTCTCTGATCTGCCTTCACCAAAGTACTTTCAGCATGGAGAGGCTGAGGAACAACTACATCCTGCCCTGTCTTTATGGTTGTCCCAACCGTCAGGTAGCTTCTTCCGGCATTGTAAGGGCGAGAGTAATCATCGGCACCAGCGGCCAGTACTACATTTTAGCCTCACGGCTCACCTGCAAGGCTTGTAAGAAGTACTGGTATGCTGACAAGCCCCAAGCTGGAGAAGCTACTGAAGCGTTTTAGCAACATTGTGCCAGCTTTCCTGACACACAAAAAGGCCATCTGCAAATTTGTGATGGATGAGTTGAGGCGCAGTGGCAGATCACCAGAGGACATGTCCAAGCAGCTGACAGAGGCGCTCCACCTTGTATATGAGAGAGCTCACCTGGCCTACCTGCTGAGCGTGGAGAACATCAGGGATGCAGAGGCAGGAGTCTATGGCCAGAGAACCATCACTGGGCTCCTCAGACAGACAGACAGACACTCCAGCTCCATTTGGTGGATACTCAGACATTGATGGCTGGTGTGGAGTGTCTGTTTCTTCACATTAGCTGGTCAACTGCCTGGTCCATGAGTATCAGCGGCAGGAGCAGCTCCTCACTCTACTGCTACAGGGGACCACTGGACGGGCACTGAGGTCGGATCATACCCGCAAAGTGGCTAGGAAGGTGGTGCTGTCGTCTGGCACCATGTCTTCTTATGCTATAATGAATGAGAACTGGATGATCCTGAGCTGGGTGATGCTGCAGTCAGAGTGTGATCAGTCCCTTCATCCCATGTATGAGGGTCTGGCTCAACGCTACACTGCGGCTGGAGTGGAGAAGGCAAGCTACCAGTGGGTGGACAGGTAAGTTTCAATTCAAAAAGGGTGATTTTTATTTATTGACTGTTACTGACCTTCAGCTGTAATGAAATTTCTTTTTAATGTTTTAGGGACTGCTGTGCTGCCTTCAAGGTCCTGGACCCTGGGGCTCAGGAGCACCTCTTGTGGCACTGCTGGAGGACCGCAGAGGTGACCTCTGGAAACCTGGCTAACACCAGTGCCTCAAGGACCAAGTTTAACAAAGACATAAACATAAAGTTAGACTTGTTCCACTGCATGCAGCGCTTTACCAGGGAGTGTGTCTCAGAACATCATCCTCTGTTCAGCTCTTTCTGCCAGTTCCTCTCTGCAGCATTCGTTGTTGTGGACCAAAGTGATCTGCAAAGGCTCAAGGAGGCATACACCTTCTGCGGAATCTCTCCTGCTAATCCCACCAAGCAGCACATAAGAGAGCACTGCAGGACAAAGGTGCCACAGCCCTGAGAGCTGCTGCAGAGAGTTGAGGACGTCCTACATCACTTCCACCTGGCAAAGGGCACCAATGATGTGCTCCTCTTCAAGGCGTTCATGTTGAAGGTGTGGAGGATTCAGCGTGTCCACATCCTGAGAGGCTGCCTGAGCGACCCTGAGGTTGGGGAGGGAATCCTCTACAGGTATGGCGGCACCTTGCAGCTCAACTACACCAAGGGCGCGGGAGCTGCTGTACCTATTTGGATCCTTGTGAGAGGCACCTCTCAGCAGGAGGGCTTCCACTGTCACCAAGCCCAGTGGGTGACAGGCAACCGAGTATCCAGTGAACTTTTTCAGGCCCAGGCCATGACTGGAGTGGTGTGCTGGAACTTCCAGAGGCTGGTGGACCTGAAGCAGCCTGGTGTGGAGCTGTGTTTGACCCTCTGTTAATTGCCAACCTGAACACATCCTCTTCAGAAGTGACAGGGAAGGCAAAATACCCAAGCCTGCAGGTATCAAACAGGGACACAGGGGAGAGATTTGGACTGGAGTACGTGGAGCCAGGCTGTCGTCCTGTTGTTTTAAACTGGGACAAGAACAAGGCATAGCACAACATCTCAGCTGCTGTAGCCATGGAGACACAGTAGCAGTCCTCTGCCCAGGATGAAGAGCATCACTGTCCTTGTCCTGTAGTGGGCACAGACTCTCAGGTAATCCAGATTAATCACTTAATGTCAATTACTGACTGATGGACAGACAGACTGACTGACTGAATCACTATATTTGATGCTATATTTCAGGAGACCAGTGGCACTGTCCAGGACGATCCAGTTGGAGCAGTGCCGATCCTGTCTTCACAACAGTGCTCTGAAGCGGTTTCCAAGTCCCAGCCGCCCTTAATACCAGTGTCTTCCACAGCTAAAGAAGAGACTCAGTCTTTGATGGATACGGGTCATTCAAATTACCCATCTACCATCCCTCATACAGACCTCACAGTTAAAAACAGGCTTGGACACTTTGGTTGGAATTAACATCATGATAATCATATTACTATGTTATCCTTTAACAATAATTATTAAGATAATCTATGCAAAATGTAAAAACTATGGAAAAATACAATAGATGATAAATGTAACAAATTGAACACTCCAAAACCAAAACAGTAAAATTTGGTTGTAACAATCATATTACCACATGACTGTATTATCACAATATGATTCCTCTGAATTTGAACAATATAATAAACATATGCTTTATTTCTTAGACCTGCCAGGGGTAGCACCACTGCCTATATCCTCATCTCCCCGAGCCTCCCGCACTGGTCCCATTAAGACAGGAGGCCTTATTCAAGTCCTGGACCACAGCCGGTGGACAGAACCCATGAGAGCTGCCATTGACGGACTTCTGATTAAGCACCATGGAGCTAAAGGTCTATTGAAGCGGGTAGATGCAGACTATGCTGCCATGGTACAGAGGGCGTGCACTGACCCCAACAGCCTCCTTCATCCTACCACATGCCAACATATTTCAAGATATGTAAAGCATCTGGCCAAGCTAAAAAAACACCAGCTCCTCCCTCAATACCAGCTCAGAGAAGGTTTTGGAGACACAGCAGCTGTGGCAGAGTTTGACCACAGGCAGCCAAACAGTCAGTGTGCCTGTCACAACCCTGCCTCCTGCAACTCTCAATCCCCCACCTGTGGCTCCCCCCCAGGAAGAGTCACTGAGCCAGGCCACAGTGGAGAAGATTGTGACAGAGATCCTGGAAAAACAACAGCAGCAGCCGAAGAAGAAGATGTTTAGCCTGCAGTCAGCCAAAGTCACGGTATCAAGGCGATGGCTCTTCAATTCCTTTTTTTTTATCAGACAAAAACAATTATGTACTTTTACTGCTCCTTTAAGACCTACGCAGATGAAGGCCTCAAAAACCCCAGGATGTCTTTTGAAGACTTTGCTACCTCTCTGTTTTTTGAGTGGGAGCTGGAGGCTGCCAAACAGAGGGGGGCAGAGTGGAAAAGGGTGGCAGAGGAGAGGGCAAAGAGGAAGTCAGCAGTGCAGCTGCCAACAGGTCGCCTGTGCAGGTTCTGTCACCAGCCACTAAAGCAGGGCCCAGACAGCCCTCATATTCATACTGGCTTCCCCAGGGTGCCAGGGAAGTATATCTACTGCCCCACCAGAGTGTTTTCCCTGTATAAGGCTCAGGGCATGGTCAAGGAGATGACCTGGGTGGAGTTCCAGCAGTCTGACTTTTATGAGGCTGAAAGGGACAGATGGGTTGCAGAGAAGAGGAAGTGACGGCTAACCCACCAACCCCAAGCCCACCCTCACACACATACAACACTGTACATTGTCAGGGATGTTTCTGGTCATTTTGGTGCCTTAGGCCAGACATTCACTGGCCCATCTGAAGGCCTGATCTTTTTATTGCCAAATAATTTATATTTTAGCTTAATTCAACTTTATTCACCTTCACTCAATTTCTGGTCTGTCATTTTATCATCATATAGTCTCTCAGTTAGTACCTTTTACATGCACACTAGTGTTCCTGTTATACTGTAAGTCTTATTCTGGGTATAATCATATTCAGGATATGATCGTTTCCATATCATTAATTGAAACTGCTGGCTGTTTCCTGTTTCCACATGATTTGTCCAAAACATGTAATTAAATTTCATTGTAAAATGTTTTAAAGGGTTAAATGTAATTGTTATGAATTATGCAGACATGCTGTAGAAAAATAACCTAAACCAAATATGGGAAGTTAGGTGTGGGTAAGGCTGGGTTTCGAACTGCTTCATTTTTGAAGGGCTTCTGGCCAAGAGATTGTCCTCTACACTTATAGGCGACTGGCCCTCTCAACTGTGCAGTCTTTGTTTTTTGTTTTTTTACACCTGTCTTTATAGCCCTTTACCTAGACTATATTAGTCAAAAATTCATTGATTGGCCCAGATCTCGAGCCTGTATATAAGCTCAGGACATCCTTACTTGCATTTTAATTTCAGTGTGTAGATAATCAATTTTTCAGTTTTCAGGTGTCTTGTTTTGTCCAACCACTAGTCCAAAACTAAAAGATATTCAGTTTACAATGACATGAAACAGAAGCAGCAGTCCTTACATTTGAGAAGGTGAAACCAGAGAATGTTGTTTGTCATTTTGAAAATGACTTAATTGATTATCAAAATTGTTGATTATTATTTTGTTAGTTACTATCCAATTGATTGATAATTGTTTCAGCACCAATATTGTATATGTTTATAGATAGACTAAGTACTGTATATATACTGTATATTTCATTTACTGTTTATTTGTTCTATATATTATCTTTTCAGGCATGTCGGTTTTGATTTTGTGTGTTTAATTATTCAGAATTCAGCTTATTTTATTTTTCAATAGAATATCTTGAAAGCATTACTGTCTTTACTTGATAGGTCTAGTAATAGTGATAGAAAATGAAATAATCAAACATTTATATTCATATGCTCAGTTTAACACTTACACATCTGTACAATACACATCTATTGTATTGCCTTAATATAGGCCTATCATAAGTAAAACTGTAGCATAATATGTGGAAATTAGTATCTTGTTTACATAATTGTTTAAAGGGTGCCAGCCTGTTTCTTGATTCTTTGCTTTCACATGAAGCACTTTGTGTTTTGTTTTATGCATGACTTATGCTATAGAAATAATAATAAAAATGTTATTATTAAATTCGATTCGCCTTTTAGCAGTAGCAGCATGTAGAAGTAGCATTAATGTCTAACCTTTAAATCATAACGTTCTAGGGCTTCTGGCCAAGAGATTGTCCTCTACACCTATACGTGACTGGCCTTGTCTGTGAGGCAACAGTACTAACCACTACACCTCCATAGTGCCTTGAGTGGACAGATATTAATCTCACTTTTTCATTCTTTTTACTTCTTTATTGTTGACAGTATATCCAGAGGCTGAACAGAACTACGGATTCAAAAACAATATAAGACCATTGGTGGTCAAGGTGAAAATGTAAATGTAAGATCTATGGCAAGATAACAAATGTAGCAGTGCTTTAAACCTTATAACAAACAGGGTTCGTACAGCTTTACTGTAAAAGTCAAGCACTTTCAAGGTACCTAAACCAAAAATGTCCAGACTCTCAAAGCCTTTGTCATCACATCTAAATTGTGCCTATAAATACCAGGAGACAACAAACATGGCGATGGGATCGTTCATTACAGACATTAAAAGGTTTTAGGTTTTCATGAGTGATTGTAGATGAAACACCAGATGTTTAAATGTTAAAAGCATTTTTCAAGGAGTATATTCAAATTCAAGCATGTTCCTAACCATGAACACAGAACGGTGAAAATTAAGCATTTTCCACACTTTCAATACTTTGTATGAACCCTGTTAATTTTGAAGACTAAAAAGCTTGAAACGTGAAGTGCTCTAACATAAAAACTGCCTGGTGAAGAAATATCTCGCCAGACAAAAAACAAGCATATATTGCCTTGATTTAAGATATTTCATCTTAGATTTCACTTCTTTAATTGAGAAGTTGTGCAAGAGGTCTTATTCTTAAAATAAATAAAACAATCTTGTTCCTCTGCTGGAATATTATGGTAACCATTGTAGCAAGTTACTGGTTAAATCTAGATCAATATTAGCTGAAATATCTTATTAAGACAAAGCTAGATATATTTTCTTAAAATGAGATTATTTTTCTAATGTAAAACATGCTTGACAAGATTATTTTTCTTTTTAGACAAAAAAAAAGACAAATTTACCAGAAACAAGGAATTTATACTTTGCAGTGTATACGTAAGTTCCCTCTTAAAGCTGGGGTAGGCAAAACCTATGAAACCTAGGCAAAACTTTCTGCCTCTCTCTCTGCTGCCTTGTATCACTCCGCTAAGCCCCTCCCACCAAACCCACAACTTCGACTGGCATTAGAAGGAGTCGGTTCCCCTGCGAAATCGTATCCCTCGTAGGGCTAGACGCCCCTCCAGCGCTTCGCAGCCGCAGAGCAGAGCGTCCCAGGCTTCAGAGGCAGCTACAATGCTGTCCAGCAGCGGGAAGAGAGGCTAGTACACTACACGCACGCCACTGTCCTCCATCAAAAGTTATTCCCCACTGTTTGTCATCATGCCTCTTTGCCACTTGTCATTAGGAGCACTATGTCATCAAACATAATCAGCCTGAAAACAGAGGCAAGAGGGGGGGCTGAAGTAGAGGTCTGCTCTCAGACCACTTGAATTACAATATGCTGCACAGTTAATATGGCATTTTTGCTCAATGATGCCAAAAGAAAACTGCCTACCCAACCTTTAAGTTAGGGTGCAAAGTCCACACTAAACGCTACGTTGAAACTAGTTAGTTTGATACTAAAACTGTGTTGATGTTTGGTTGCACCACGGAGACTTAAGGTTCATCTTAGCTACTCTGGCGTAAAGTGTACACTAACCAAAGTACTGTGCAGAAAATGACGTTTTCACCTCCTGTGGCCAATAACATTACCGTGTTGTCTCTCATGCCAATTGTCTTCGAACAGCGAAGAGGCTAATGGCTAAAAATAGCTAATGTTAATCACCAAACAACAACAAAAAGGTATCTAAACTAGGACAAAGCATTATGACTAGGTGATAAATACAACCTTAATCTATGGCTAGTACAAAATAACAAGAGTGACATCGAGTGGTGAAACTGTCAACTACACCATGGTAATATAATGCTACCCTATTATTGGGCAGATTTAATTTCAACTCCAACCTAAGTTAGAAATTACGTTCAAACTAGGCTATGTTGGAATTTACGCATAGCTGGTGCAACCCATAGCTGTTTTTACACTAAAGCCCAGTTCAGACCAAAGATTCGCGATGAGACGAAACCGTTTTAGAACGTCGCAGGGAAAAGTTGCAGCGGTATGAACTGGCCCGTCTCAGCTCGACTCAAGCCGGGTGAGGGCGTAGAGTAGCCTGCAGTTGTTATGGCAGAATCAGGAGGATACTTTTAGTTTTGTTTAATTGTTGAATCTGCCCTCTTTTCTCTTGTAAAACAGTCACTCATGTAACTTCTTTTATCTATATGCTGTACACACATATGTATATAGTATATATGTGTGTGTGAGTGTATACACATATACAGTATGTATACGTATGTGTGAATATGTATATATATATATGATATTTTTAAATTTATTTATTTATTTTACCGGCCATGCCACGAGACCCCCAAATGTCATAGAGTATTTTGCACACTGCGTGACACCAACTCCTCTAAACGACGGTACTGTATGGAGTAAAAATAGTCTCAATATTATTTGTAAATGTGTATTCCATGATTTGTAACTGAAAAACAAGATTTGTAACTGGAAAAAAAAAAGATTTGTAACTAAAAAACAAGATTTGTAACTGAAAAAAAAAATTTGTAACTGAAAAACAAGATTTGTAAATGTGTATTACATGATTTGTAACTGAAAAACAAGATTTGTAACTGAAAAAAACGATTTGTAACTGAAAAAAAACGATTTGAAAATATTTTACTTACAGACTTTTAACTTCAGCTTCTCAGATCTGATCCTTTTCGCTTTCAAAAAAAGCTTGAATAGTTTGTCGCCCCTCGATTAGAGCACATGCATTTACCAACCACAGACTCTATACAGTAACCTATAAATGTAAATATATGGTTTAAATAAGCGACTGCTAGGTGGTAGAGTTGTTCTGCTGGGAAAACAGCCAGTCCAGACAAAAAGCGGATGCTGGCTGAACCTACCCTTAACCACCGAGGGGCGACGCTACAGGAAACACAATTCTAACAGGAGGGAAACACATTTCGACGGGGGAACGGGCTTCCACACAACACCATTGTGCTCTAATCGAGGGGCGACAAGCTATTCTGTCTATTTAGAAAAACGTCTTTCCCACTTTGAAATTAAACACGAATACGCCGAAAGCCCAGATGTCCCAGTTTTCCACCAGCACTTAAACGCATCATGCCTTTACGAATCTGTGGAGCTGGGACCAGCGTTAAAATAGTCTCAAAATCCCGAAAGCGAAAGTAACCTGATCCGTGCGTAACACGAGACATTTGTATGCGCAGGAAGCTTTTTGAAAGCGAAAAGGATCAGATCTGAGAAGCTGAAGTTAAAAGTCTGTAAGTAAAATATTTTCCAATCGTTTTTTTTTTCAGTTACAAATCTTGCTTTTCAGTTACAAATCTTGTTTTTCAGTTACAAATCATGTAATACACATTTACAAATCTTGTTTTTCAGTTACAAATCCTGTTTTTCAGTTACATATTTTTTTTTCAGTTACAACTCTTGTTTTTCAGTTAAAAATCTTGTTTTTTCAGTTACAAATCTTGTTTTTCAGTTACAAATCATGGAATACACATTTATAAATAATATTGAGACTATTTTCACTCCATAGTACTGCTCTGGAAATAGACAGGAGGAAAAGAGGGGAAATCTCCTGTCTCAAGTTCACGGCATAAATTTGCATAAACCCCCTGGATATTCCGTTGATGTACCCCTGGGCGGCTCCAAATTCACGACCCTCTCGTTTTTTTATGTTTTTTGCATTTCATCAATACTAAAAATGCAACTGTAGCAAGTAACTCACTATCACTATCGTCATTCATATTTTAAGATGCTACAAATTATATCCAGCTGCAAAAAACACCTGTAAAGCCGGCAGTTAGAACAGAAGTACAAGGAGTCGTTGCTATGGAAATGATACAACGTCTCGTCTCGTCGCTTTGGTGTAAACTGGCAGGTTTCAGAACGTTGCAGGCCGGCGTATTGCAAGTAGTTGCAAGTTTCAACTCGTCTCGTCGCGAATCTTTGGTCTGAACTGGCCTTAACAGTGGCTGGTGTAACCATAGATATAAAACAGTAGCTGTGATGTGTCATAATGACTTGCCATTCCGGGATGGAACCTTAAGGTCTAGTTTTAAACTTGCTGTAATTGGAACCTATGGTCAAATAGGCTTATGTTGTCTTTATAATCCTTATATTTTTCTACCAATACACCAATACTGTTTTTTATTCAAAGTAATGAGTGTAAGACAACTGTGCCTGTCTAGAATGAACCAAAAAAACAAAGATTCTGGTAGAAATTTGATTATTGTAAAGATAGATAATCTCATAATTGTGCACTTATATTGCAGGCAATGATTTTATTTTTTAAATTTTGCCTGAACTTAATATGTAAGAACTGTCTTTGGTATTCTGAATGGCTAATATATTACATTAAGCAATATCTTTTATGTAGAAATCCTAAATAGATTCAGGAAAATAAATATTTCTCTCTCTCTCTCTCTCTCTCTCTCACACACACACACACACAGGGTTTGTTTTGATGAAGAGGTTGGAGAGCCTTGTTAACTGTAAATTAGTTATTTTTGTTGATAAAGTTTAGTTTGGAAAGGTTTACTTTGTGCTGTAACGTTAATGCCTTCAGTAGAACTCCTGATGGACTCGTCGCAGTTGTCTTTCATTCTCATGGCAAGGTAATGTTGTGGACATTAAATTTACGATAATGCAGAGAAATCGTGGGTACAAATCTCCAGCTGGATTACTTTACCTGATCAAAAGATGGATTATTTTTTATTTGCTTTACTGAAAGGAAAAGCGTGTAAAGGCACAAGGTAAGCTGACAACAAGTGATGTTAATATACCGGTATGATGACTGATTGCTGGATTCAAGTGGCTATTTTTGGGTTAGCTAGATGTGGTGAACATGTAACGTTAAGGACGACTCGAATAACAATAAATTGGCTGATTGTGTGGTTGGTTAGTGTTCCGTGTTGCTGTCAAGGACGTGGCTAACGTTACTGTTGTGTTGATTTGCCTGGTGATTTATTAAATGGGAATTACGAGTGAAGACGAGCGCTTTTCGTAAGGTGTTGTGTTTACTTTAATGTTACACATGATTGGCATGGACTCGGTTGCTTAGCAGTCAAATATTAGGGTAATATTAATAATGTTGTTATAACGTTAACGTTACATTTGAGCTCTAAGTTAGCGTAGCTAACATCAAAACAATGTTTGCTGGTTATAACCGACCAGACTTGGACCCAGCGGACTGTCGCCACCGCCAGTTTGTGCCTCCAGAGCCAGGTACCCCGATGTATGCCTTTTTCAGGTTCCGTTTAGTATCAGTCCATTCAGTATCAGTCCAGCTGCTGCCGCAGCCTCCAGGCCCTGTTCCTGCTCCTGCTGAACTATCTTCAAGTCCGGCTCCTGTCGTGCTGCCACCGCAGCCTTCTGTGCCCGTCCAGCTCCCACCACAGCCTCCAGTGCCCGTTCTGCTGTTGTCACAGTCTCCAGTGCCCGTCCAGCTGCCACTGCAGTTCCTTACCCGCAGCCTTGTCGCCGTCCTCCAGGCCGTCTGCCTGAGGGTTCCTGTTTGGCTATGGTCCAGTCCCCAGGCCAGTTTCCTTGGGTCCCTCCTCTGGGCCCCCTCTGCCCGCCCTGTTTGGTGTACCTTTTTAGGACGTCTGGAATCCAATTCAAATCAATTCAGTTTTATTTATATAGCGCCATATCATAACAAAGTTATCTCAGGGCAAGTTATCTTAAAAGTTGTAAAATGCATAAATAGCCGAATCTAGAGTTATAGAGTCACTGCCATTCATGTGAGTGAGCCTGAGACGGAGTGGTTGGGAGGCGGGGCTCAAGGAAGCGCTAATGCGCTTGCTCTATGGGCCGTACAATGTGGAAGCTCCGACGCTGTATCCAGTTCTCTTTATACATCCATGGGACTGCTGTGTACCATCACGCACCAGGGTGAGTTACAACAATGACAAACACTGGTTCACAGCTAAGGTTGGAAAAGGAAGTTCAGGAGTGGGGACAGGGCCAGGTTTAAAGAGTCAAAATACAGGTTTAGCAAGGCGTGAGAGAAGCTAAACGATTGTACTGAGAAACTCCAACACCAGTTCTCAGCCAATGACTCTGCTTCTGTCTGGAGGGGGCTCAGGCAGATTACCAACTACAAACCTAATACCCCCCACTTCATTAACGACTTGCGCCTGGCCAACGACCTGAATGAGTTTTACTGTCGCTTTCAAGGTCAATGGGACAGTCCTGACACCATCCCCTGTGACTCTATCCACCAGCTTCATCCCACCATCTCCACCTCCCCCACCACAGCAGGGGCCTGGGCCTCTCCACAAGTGCCCATCTTTGAGGTCCCTTCCTCCCCCACCACAGTGACGACTCTCTCCATCCTGGAGAGATGTTAACAGACTGTTCAAGAGGCAGAACCCCCTTAAAGCAGCCGGACCAGACACTGTCTCTCCCTCCACCCTGAAGCACTGTGCTGATCAGCTGTCTCCGGTGTCCACAGACATCTTCATCACGTCACTGGAGACGTGCCGTGTGCCAGCCTGCTTCAAAACTTCCACCATCATCCCTGTCCCCAAAAAGCCAACAACCACAGGACTTAATGACTACAGACCCATCGCCCTGACCTCTGTGGTAATGAAGTAATTTGAGCGCCTTGTGCTTTTCCACCTGAAAGCCATCACTAAGCCTCTCCTGGACCCACTGCAGTTCGCCTACAGAGCCAACAGGTCTGTGGACGATGCAGTAAACATGGCCCTCCACTTCATCCTCCGGCACCTAGACTCCTCAGGAACCTATGCCAGGATCCTGTTTGTGGATTTTAGCTCTGCCTTCAACACCATCATCCAGAAAGATTGTGGCTGACCCCTCCCACCCCAGACACAAACCCTTTTAACACTCCCCTCTGAGGAGGCTGCAGTCCATTAGGACCAAAACCTCATGCCATAAGAAAAGTTTCTTCCCGTCTGCAACTAGCCTCATCAACAAGGCCCAGGACCCCCCTGTGACACGGACTCTTTTTAGTGGCTTTATTTTATATATCTGTAAATATTTATGCTTATTTATGCACCTATACACCAAAACAAATTTCTTGTATGTGAAAACCTACTTGGCAATAAATCCGATTCTGATTCTGATTCTTCGACTTTCAGGGTGCAGCCCTATTCTTTAACTGTCCGGCTCACACCTTTACTGTTTTGGTTCACTGTCACCAGTCAGCAGCAGCAGGCAGCTGTTTCCAGTGAAAAAACCTCTGTACCCAACCTGCTCAGCAGACTGAGGCAGTTAGCGACTAGCTAGTGAACATAGTGGAGCATTTAGCAGCTAAAGAGCCAGAGTTGTTAGTGACCAAAAACAGAGCTAAAACAGAGTAAATATTGGACTTACATTCACCAGATGATCAGAAATGTGACTCCAAATGAATGCTAATATTGCTGGTTGTGTAAATAAGAAACTGTTTGCAAACAAATTCGCCATACCAACTTAAAAGGTCATGACATGTCAATGTCATGCTCACGACTTGTTTCTGCTGTCCACATGTGGCCAAAAAATCAGTTATTGAAGGTTTATGGTGTGGAATGGTTTATGGTAGGTGTTGACTCCTTATGACTTGAAGACTCTGGCGAGATGTCTCACAGTCAAGCCATGCTGCACCTCCATCACTATCCTCCTCCTCACTGAAGACTCCTCAAGATGTTGCTCTCTGTGTAGGACCTGAACCCATCCATTCCCTAAAAGATTTCATGATGTAATTTTCAACTGCAGAAATACAACTGCACATCGAACTACTATTATACCTAATAGAAAAAGTGCCGGGCTCTGTGTTAATGAGGAGTAAGCCACAGTAATGACAAAAGCCATATTTGACCAAAATCTCTGTACAAGCACTTTTTGTTGAATTATGTCTTGAAATACATTACAGTCTTGTTAAGTTGACCTGGATCAAAAAATAATTGTGATAAACAGTGAAATACTCTTGGTCCTGAACTAGATGTAACATCATCCACTCTACACAGAAAATGTCACAACTATGTCCTCCAGAAGAGGAGTTGAAGAAAAAATTAATCATTGTTGAATCATCAGTGTAAGACTGATGAAGCAGAAAATAAGCATCTCCTTTTCTGTTCCACTGCTGAACATATTCCAGCTTACCACAGGCTAAACTGGAACAACAATAAATAGGGGACTGTATGTTTGTGTAACTAGGCGGAATAAGCTCTTTCCAGAGCCACCTTTCTAGCCTAGAAGGGGGAGTATATGATACTCAAAATATATTTTCAGGTTTAATCTTCTTAAAATGTTTATTGACAGCCGAGTATGGGAGTCACAATCTTCTATTTTGAGGTGGACTCCCCATTCAGGTTGGGGGTGAATTTCTGCCCCAAGAAAAGGAGTTTAAATATCTTGGCATCTTGTTTACAAGTGTGTGACCCACTGGTAGATTGACAGACTGGCGCAGTGTCAGCAGTGAAAATTTGGGTCTCGGCCCGGTTTCAGTTAGTCTCACACTAACCACTAGATATTGTGATAGATAGCTAAACTACTTTTAAATCCATCTGTTGCTCATGAACTGTCAAGGAAGTGATCTCCCAATCTGTAGCAAAGGATATATGTGTGCACACCACCATGCGAATGCAGGAATTTTCCCTGATACATCAGAAAGCGAAAAGAAGTTAAAATGGGATGCATTGTATATTTCAGCAGTCCGTTAGTCTACGGTGTAACAATCCCCCCGTATACTAATATTACACTACAAGATGCCTTTTCATCATCCTTTTTCTACCTGTCCTTCATTATTCTTGACAGATGAGGTCAAGTCACAGTATGGATTAATAGTCCTCAAAATCATTTATTTTTTGGTGAGTTCTTTGTGACACCACAGAAAATAAATAAACACATCAGGTTCAGTAAAGTGCAGCATGACCTGTTGTCAGTCTCCAGGGTCCATGTAGCCTGATGATGCATGATGACATCACCAAAAACATCCAATGAATAACCAGTCCATATGACTTCATGTTTACTCCTCTTCAGTCAGTTATAACACGAAATGGACCAGAACTAAAAGGCAACAATGTTTCATTTGTTTTACATTTGTTTCCTTGGTCCATACCAACTGAACCAAACTAGAGGTGTGAAAGAGACTGTAAGAATATTTGGTACCTGAGGCAAAACTTTTCATTGGGTCTATGACCATTCATGCACACACAAACACACACAAACTCACTGCCACTTACAGCTCTCAATCTCCAAGGTGCAGTTCTGCTCATCCAGTGGGTATCTGCGCAGGTCCATCATGCAGGCAGCTGTCGTCGTGATCCTAAAAGAAAAAAGGTTTTATGTCATTGAGCCTACTGATATCTTAAGAAAAATCCATCATGAGCTCTAATGCACTGTGCCCTTTCACAACTAGAAATTCTCGTTTATATGCATTTATGGGCGATTCAGTCCACATTATAACACATCCAGCTTTCAAGTTTCAAAAGAGGAAAACATTTCATTTCCTGATGCCTGAGGAAAACACTTGACTTTATAAAAGAAAAAAAAATACAGTACCCCTTACACACACATTGAATCCCACAGCACACTTCCTACCTACTCAGTCGTCAATCACACAAATCTTTTTACATCTCGACTGGTACTGAACTATCTGTTTCTTTCCCATAATTGCCTTTGTATTGCTGAAGTCATGACTGCAGCTCCCCTCCCTTTGGAAAGCCTCGTGTTCAATCTTAATTTAAAACTATGAGTAATCAAGAATTAACACTAAAATCCAGGCAATCGGGTGCCACGACTTTCCCCCTTTGAAGTCTTATATCTGAAGGAGGAAACACTTCAGTTTGGCAGTTTAGGAGATAATTAGTGATTGAGTTATTCTGTTTTTTAATTTCTGAGCTCTGTAGTGATGGGAGCCACTAACAGAGTGAGAGTGAGAGAGGCTGTAGTTATTTAGTGTGTCAGCCCCATTCATTTGGTCTCCTGGAACAGAAGCAGGCCCTGGTTACAGCCTCATACAGCTGCTGGTTTGTTATATAGTGAAAGGGTCACATATCATAATCATTTGTTTAAAACAGCAAACAAAATTAAACATAATCAGAGCTAACCACTAAAACTATTTACATATATAACATTAAATATGCTGTAATGGGAAAATACTTTACAGGGGTTATGGACAAGCAATTTACTTGTTGACATGCACCTACAATCATTCAAACTGCAAATCTGGCAGCACAGTAGATACACAGGAGAAGCAATCTCTGCATGCCTCATATACTTTAGTAAGAGTTATGCATACTGTACCAAAGTGAGTTTAGCAATATACTCAGTGAAGAAACATCAGAGCCCTTTAAGGAACTAAGATTAACTAAAATAAAATTTTGTGAAAAGTGTAATTCTCAAAATCAATCAAAATTTCCAAGTCAACCCTTCATATTTAGAAAGATGGAGCTCTGTAATAATGTACTTTCAAATGTAAATTCAAATGTTTTATAAGTCTGCATAGGTGAGATTAATGTATGAAGAACATTGTAGGCTACCTTCACACTGCAAGCCTTAGAGCTCAATTTTGATTTATTGCTCAGATCTGATGTTTTTGTTTGGCTGTTTTTTAAATGTGACCAATATCAGATTCCAGTGTGAACTGGTCATGGTCCTGAACTGGAAATGCACAAAAGAAAAATAACAAAGCATGTTGTATGGAAGTAAACATGGAGGCCACTGAAGTCAGCGTTTACAGTTTCATTTATAATCCACCTTGACAACACAAGCACAACAGTTCCTCTCACATCCAAAATGCACTAATGCAACCAAAACACTTCATATTTATCTCAGGATCAACTACATTTGTTTGCCAACTTTGTCACTCATTGTATATTGACCATATGTGGTAAATAGACTTCACTTATATAGCGCTTTTCAACCTTAACGGTTCCCAAAGTGCTTTACAGATTGGTCTCATTCACCCATTCACACACCGATGGCAAAGGAGTTGCCTGCAAGGTGCCAATCGCCAACCCTGGGATTAATGGATGATCCACTCTACCTCCTGAGCCACAGCTGCCCTATAAAATTCATTAACAACAGGTAGCATTACAATTAGTGTTACTATTGTCTTTATAAAAGTATCTTTTATGTATTTATGTAGCATAAACCAAGATAACATTACAACAAAACTGTAAGGTAGCACAATCCATGCAATAAAGAAGTGACCTTTCTTTATTGCATGGATTGTGCTACCTTTCAATATATGTCACAGAAATTAGTAAGGTATGTTGCAATATGCTTCAAAGGGCTGATTTTGTGCCATTTTTGCATAGAATAATTCCAAGTGCACAGAATGAAACTAAAGTAATTCCAGTAATGCAATACTAAACTATACATATTCACTATATATACTTTAGAGTTACAGATTTAGAAATACAACAGTTCTTGTCAACCCATTTGTAAATTCTCATTCACATTATACCTTATGTCCTCTCTTGCAATCCACCTGGGAAAGGATCTTTTGCATACCTGATCCATCCCTGGCAAACCTCTGCAGATATGTCGAGACATCCAGCATTTATTGTGTCCAAGAGGGACGTTTGATCATGTGGCTGTTTTGAGAGTTTTGAAAAAATGAACTCATATAGAGAAATATGACTTTAAAAAATTAATGGAAACTAAGGTGTAAAGTAAGTGCACATAAGCAAACCTTTACTGGTAAGAGAAAAGAGATGACAAGTGTGACTTTGGAAGCCAAGAAAAATGCACTAGTGCTGCTCCTTGATCGTCTCTTCACTCTGTCCAGCTACACGCACATCTCCCCATACTCAGCTGTTAAAGTGTCAGGATGTAAAAGACATGAATATTCATTATTATCTTACTTTGTTGAATATTCTGGGGCTGTCGATCCATGTCTTGGACACACTGAACGCATTAGGAAGACTAGATTAATTATAAAGTAGGTGCAGAAAGCGTGGTCGCTGGTCGTACAGTAAAAATAGAAATCGAGAATATCATCTCTGTAACCTGTCAGAAAGGACTTATAATGGCAATCATTAAGTCTTCACTGAACCAACTGTGTTTACATGTTTGAATGAAAATGAAATTTAAAAAAAGTGGCAAACACCACATCTAACTCTGGAGATTTTTTGGGGGCGAGAAATGAACCATTACATATATGCGGTCAATTTATCAAATAATGCCTAACATTGCTTCAACACTTTCAGAGACATGAGGGCCAGTTAGCTGGACAAGAATGGCTGGTCATCTCCCAAGATGACAGGCTGGTCAACTTCCATGGTTATCTCAGGGAAGACAGTATTATTTCTGCAGCCCTTTGGTGATTTACTAGTAGCATTGATACCTACCATTTTAATGATAAAACATAATTAATTTAGGAAGATAAATGATGGTCTCAGAATTAAAATTTTATATTTGTTGCTAAACTGATGTTGATTTTTTATTGAGCCGTTAACATTGTACAGCACTGACTGGACTTTGGCAAAACCTGTACATACTGTATGAGCAACCCATAATACAATAAAACATATACACATGAAATCAAACAGTGGCAGTGTTGTGTAAAATTAGTTTTTTTGTAAATATACATTACAGTGAGGATGACTGGTGTACCGTTGACCATATCTCACAATCAACGCGGTTGAAAGCTTTAAGTGGACCTTACAGAAGAGATTATTTTGTTTGTGTTGAAGTGATATCAACATAGCTGGCAGTGATGTCAGCAAGAATGCTGTTGTCCCAATTACAAATTGATCATAAAACCCAGTTCAGACCAAAGATTCGCGATGAGACGAAACCGTTTTAGAACATCGCAGGGATAAGTTACAGCGGTGTGAACTGGCCCGTCTCAGCTCAACTCAAGCCGGCTGAGGGCATCGCCTGAGACTCACCTTGTCAAATTGCCAGCGGCTGGTTTTAGAACGTAAGTCACGTCACTTGTTTCAACAGCCAATCAGCAATTACAAACACTCGGGTTGTTATAGCTTTCTCATCAATTAAGTATAACCTACTTTCTTTCTTACACTGATTATTAATACAGTAATGAAATAATGTACTAAATGACTAATGGAAAGTTGAAGATAGTGGCAATTGGCCACTGTATAAGCACGTTAATTCACTCTAACCTGTGCTTTAATGAAAAATAACACTTTACAGAGGCCCTCACAATTATCCATTTCATTGCCAAAGTCAAGCAATGTTTAATTGTATGTCTCCACACCCTTAAAGGACATGTGAAGTGTTCGAAAATTATATGTGCATAGATCCTAATTTATCATGTCAAACTGTGTTTTAATGTGATACCATCACATGTGATATGAGCACCCTGACAAGTAGCTTTATAAACTGTGAATCAGCAGCACAGACTAAACTTGGCTCCTCTGTCATCTTTTATCATTTTTGTTGTTTTATATGTCTTCTTTGCCAAACCAAGGTGTTGAGCCACTAACAACCAAATTGTGTGTGTGTTCCAGTCAGTGGTGAGGTCATTTGGCAAACCTAAATATAGCTCTTGTGTCGGCAGTGAGCACACTTGATGAATAATTGTGGGAGCCTGCAGGGGATAATGATTCTGCAGTATGCCAGTGTGAAAGAAATCTTCCCAGCTCCTTCAGAAACTGTGAAAAGCTGAACCCAAAGTTGTGGAGGAAAGAGACATAAGGACTATAGGCGTTCTCGGACCAAACAGTTCTAGGGACTCCCTGACAGGAACTGCCCACTGGGGAAGTCCCCAGAGAACTACATACCTTCAAGGGCTTTTTTCCTGTTTGCATTCACACGTTATTATATCAGGCAAGGTTCCTCTTGTGCTGGGAGAGTACCTACTCTGAAGTAAGAGCTAAAAAAGTCCCCCCAAAACGGTGTTCTAAGAACTACGATTGGTACACACAATAAAAAGGGGAGGGGTCCTCCAACGGTTCTTAGAACTATGAAAAAATTCCTCTGGTCTGAAAACGCCTACTGTCTGTTGCACAGGTTGAAATGTGCAACAGACATGTGCACATGTGGTCTGTGTATCCTCTATTTATTAGCTTTTCCATCTTAAACAAAAATTAAAAAATTGAAAAATGAGGCCAGTTTCATTTAATTTAAAGAATTTGTGTTGTTTTTTCTTATTTAGTATTTTTATATAGCGAGTCAAAAGATCCAATCTCCATCTGAACCAAAATTTGAATTGGGCCTATGGGGAGTTTTAAAAAGGGGACTTCAGGTGAACACCTCTCCTCACCAGAAAAATGAGCATTGGTTATTTCTTCACACATTTAAAACTAGCCATGTTTATGTTTTCCTGTAAAGTGGCCTCTTGTGGTTGTGTGAATAATAATTATCCTCTCAGAAGCAAAGCCTGAGTAGCATTATACAAGTTACAGTGTTGGAAAACCTCCAGTAGAGGACAACTGTGTGTGAGAAAAACATGACAGCAGCATAATTACACTGTCCTTTATAGATGGATATATTGAATGACGGCATATAGGCGCCTACTACATCATGAGTTTCTACGTCATGAGTTCTCAGACAGAGATGCAGATGGATACTGTATCATCAAGCTGACAATATCCCTATAAAAAGGACTGACAGTGTTCTGCCTGCTTTTTGCATTTTCATCACTATAATGTTTTCTCTCAATCTGAAAACAGCCTCCTCAGTGGAATGAAAATTCAAGGGCAGTATTAAAAAGAGGAGAAAGAAAAAGAGGAGGGGGGAGTCAAATAAGCGAGATGGAAAGAGTAAAAACTGAAGGAGATTTGGGCCCACAAGGCCTGTGTTCACTCAGCCATGAAGGCAGGGCCAGCCAGTGTTGTTTTTGGACAAACGTAGCCACAGCTCTCTGTCCTTCTCAACATGCTCTTTCCTGTTCGGACCTAAATGGAAAGCACTCCTAAATGGAGTCTGTCCTGGTATTCTGCTCTCTCCCTGACTCTGTCATTGTCTTTCTCTTTGTGTGTGTGTGTGTGTGTGCATGTGTGCATGGGTGTGTGTGTGTGTGTGTGTCATCTGGTGAAAACCAGCTATCAACATCCTGCAGGGTGACATGGCAGCCTGTCACACTTCTATTTGAGCTCTTAAGTGTGAAAGGGGAGTTTCAGTGCAGACTGCACTGACAGGTAATAGCACTCAAAAATAGCACAGGTTACCCCTGATACACTGTAAAAAAAACTGTTCCTGAATAACTCCAAATTAGGACTATATGGCTGTCAATAGCCACGTGCATTAAGGTTTAAAATAAACAACTGAGGGATGTAATAGTCTATAGCTATCTGAAACTTGCATGGAAATGATATTACAGCAGGATAAACAATATGAGGAGGATATTTAAACCTGCAACAAGGTCAGCTGCTGCTGACTCAGTCAAAACTGCAAAAAAAGAGAAAAAAAAATCAGGCTTTACATGTGCAGGCTGATTACCACTTACTTTGTGGTGTTTTATTGAACTTGTTATTAATGATGCAACGTAATCTCATGGGATAACGTATAAATAGCACGCCACTTTTAAGTATATTGCGTGTCATGTCTATGGATTTAAGCTTTTTGCGGGTCATTTGATGCCGCTACAGATGGCGCATTTTAGGAGTTTAGACGTGTAGGAAAGGACGAAGTCAAGTGACCTTCACCAGGTGACTTCGTCATCATGGTAACAATAGTCAGGTGACCTTCATCATCATAGTCAGGTGACCTTAGGTTTAGGCAACAAAACTACTTGGTTAGGTTTATGAAAAGATCACATAAGACGTAAGTTAAATATGTTACGTAAGTTAAAGTCTGTGTAAAGCAATAATAAATTGACAAGTATATAAAATTAGGTTTCAAAATCATGAAAAAATAAGCAGTATTCTCTGCTCTGAAACACTGGGGCATGTCTGCTGAATGCACTGGTAGATATCTTTATTGTACCACTGAGCCGAAGAACAAGTGAGAGCCGCTGCTCAGCAACAGACTCTTGTTCAGTGAGCTAACAGTAGCACAAAGCTCTAGCTTTTATATAGTGTTAGGGGAGGGGTCATGCTCAGTATGGCTCCAGTGCGTCATCGAGCCATGATTTCAGGCCCCATCCAAAAAATTCTGAACACAAAAATGGTGAGTTTGACAGTTTAATGGTCTATCTCCACAGTTCAGTACTACATAGTTCAGTCTTTTCACATGTTTTCAGCATCACATGTTTTGTATGTGTTTAGAAGCAAATCTCTGAATTTCCTTTACACAGACTTTAACTTTCGCACGTAAGTTAAAATAGGTCAACGCTGACTTTTGGTTTCACATGGAACATGAACAGCGGTATCCTGGGTAAAGGTCCTGTGTTTTGTTTGACCCAAGAATTCCACCACAACCACCTCCCTACGCAGACTTTGTCGCTCTTAGAAAAAAATTGTAGTGCAAAACCAAATATTCATATATTCTAACACACCCAAAATCTCACAGTCCCACAAAACAAAAAATTATCCAACTCAAAATTCCACTATAGGCATTCTTTCACACATTTTTTTAGTCCAGGTAAAAATTAAGCTCAGTTCAGTTCATGAACGTAAACAAAGTTACATTTGGTTCAGATTGTAAATAACAACCAAACAAACAACAAAGTCTTCAAGTAAAATAAATATTTTTTGCACTTACGCAGTCAGTCCAGTCAGTCTGAGAATTCAGTCTGGGTTTTTGCTGTTGGATTGTGGGTGAATGACCGGCTTCCGTAAACAACTGAGCAGAGTGGATATGGAGAAATCCGGGAGAATGTGGAGTATTGTTGGGACGGAGGCTGTCGGTGGCTGATGAATAAACGGTAAATGTTTACCACACAATTGAGCGTGTTACTCCGGCTGATACTCTCTTCTGCTCTCCTGTTCTCCTCAAAAAATGACTGACAGATAAAACTGAATTTCAGAATCAGCAGCAAATCTTGTCTCATATATATATGAGACAAGATTTGTATGAACTTGATGAGGTGGAATACATATTTTATTCTCTACTGTTCTCGTAATTTGCGACAAAGTTGCTTTAAAAAGTTCAAGTTCCAGATTCAGATGTGATCAGAGCTCAGCTTTAATTAAATACCTTTTGACAGTGTCTTTGAATTCACAGAATACATTGCTAAAGCTTGGAATAAGGCAAAAAACAAGTTTGATACATAAAACATTATAATTTAAGTGGATTATAGATTAGAGGAGAATAATGGGGTGTATTGATTAGATCCTATGTTCTCCTTTAATTATTATGAAAACCCCCACAGGAGAACATGGAAAGTCCACATAAAATCACACCCAACAACTTAAATGGTCAGTGACACTATAAACACTGTGACACCCACTGTATGTTAGTGATTTGAAATGCCAGAATTAGATGCTAATCAAGGACAGGCCAAAGCACCGTATTAAAATGTGCAGCATTGCCTCAAAGTTAAAAAAAAATATCTCAGCTGAAAAATGTTAAGTCGCCATTCCACTCCCTCTGAAACACAGAATGCCTTTGAACTCAGAGGACTGAATTATTGATAGTGACCGGCCCACTGTTTCCTCAGTTATCTCCACGCAGCTCACTTCATCATAGCTGTGCTTTGCTGGAGAGGGCACGGCCATGTGTACACTGCACCAGGAGAGGCTTCATAAATGATTTACCAGCTGGTTCTCCCTCAAAGCTCCAGAGGAGACACAGACAGAGCAACATACTCTGATGGACGCCTTTGAGGAACGTTCTCCATGCTAATCAACTGCTACTGACTGAATTATGCGATGTTTTTGTATGCAGACATGGCCAAAAGTCATATTGTAGTTAGGATTTGTTGGTGTTGAGAAAATAGGAGTAGAAAAGCACATATCGACACACACAGGTAGCTCTATTATTGCCAGTCTTTGAAAAAGTCAATCAGCTTTAAAATGTGAAGCAACCATTAATGTAATTATTAATCCAGAGTTGTTAGCTGTTTTTTCTTATTTATTGTTTATTACATGACACTTAGTTCCAAGTTTGCACTGTGACTGGCTGACAGGCACTGTAATGAGTGCCAGTTTCTTATGATACACTGTAGTACTCCCTTCTGCATAAGTTCCCAAAGTGGGTGCTGCAGCACCCAGCGGTGCCCTGTTCATTTTCATTTTTTCATTGTACATTCCACCACATACACACAAGGCAATAATTACATTCACCACATTAACTACAGTACAACTAGCCCTGCTAAATATGCAGTTATGTCACAGCAAAAATTGGTGACATGACAGCTCATGTTTGCCTGTTGCCATAGTGAAGCAACTGGCACAAGTTTCACAGGTGCACAGCAATCAGAAATAGTGACTCTGTCAGAGCAAGTGATGGAAAGATTTGTCAATGTAAACAGATCTAAATAAAATACTGATACATCTCAGCTCGTCAGTCTGAGATGACCAAACCTGAGACAACCAAAATAACTAAAATCACACTGTACACTGAAAGCTACATGCTTTAGAGCTTTCTGTGAATACTGGAAGCTAGCTGTCCTACACCGGAATGCCTTATTTGCAGAGAAAAGCTATCAACTGCAGCAATGAAGCCTAGAGACAAAACACCCCTCTTTAAGCAAAGAAGACATCCCATTAAAATTACCTGTATGATGACCTGCGTACAGGCAGTGCTAATAAAAATATGTCTGTAAAAACTTCTTTTATTCTAAATGATGGAGAATAGGCATATACATTACACTCAATTGATTATTGTTCATTGTTCACTGTTGTTTGTTTTGCTGTTTGATAAAACAGACTTAAAAAAGTTTGGATGCCACTGCCTTACAGTATAGGTATCACTCCGCCGTGGAAAGTAACTAATAGATTTACTCAAGAACTGTACATAAGTAAAGGTTAGAGTTCCTTTACTTACTTTATTTGATATATCCATTTTATGTTACTTTATACATCTACTCGACTACATTTCAGAGGAAAATATTGTAGCTTTTACTCCACAATATTTATTTGAGAGATATAGTTACTAGTTACTTCATAGTTAAAGATATCATACTGTATAATAAGCTCATAAAATGCAACACATTGTTAAGATTAAACCTGTGGTTCCCGTCCATTTGGCTTGTGACCCCTGTACAAATCAGTGTCTGGTTGGAGCCCTTTGTCATATTTCAGTTGTTAGCAGTTCACTGCGTTTTCCCTTGAAACTTCTCAATTATTTCATTTCAATAACTGTCCAAGGCCCAAAGAGGTAAAATGATCTATTATTTCACAAAACAAGGCAAAGATTAGAGCAAAAAATTAGAGAAAAAATTTAAACAGATGTATCAGATCGTTTTTTTCTTCTTTTGTATCTAAGGTAGTTAAAACTAGCTCCACCTCGAACAACTATTATAGTCAAATGCTTCTTACACAAAGATACATCAGTATTAAAACTCTAATACTGTCATATATAAAATCAGTCACAGGGGATACTTTTCTGAGAGTACTTTTACTTAAGTAAAGGATCTGAGAACTTCTTCCACCCCTGTCACTCCACCTGCATTGACAGATCCTAGCTGAGACATAAGGCCATTTTTCATTGGGCCAGGGATATTCCACTTTAATCGAGCTGCACCAAACTGTGAACATGTGTGTTCTCTCTGTGTTCAGCTCTCAGTACTTTTGTAGCTTCTAACTGAAGTTTCAGTCCTAAGTTACTGTTCGTACTTTCAAATATCAGCCTTATTTTCACTGATCATTTCCCTGCAGTCAGCTATGTTAGGCTACTGTTAATGCAAACCAAACATTTCCTGCTGCTGCTGCTTTACATTCAAAGTTTTCTTTTGGTAAACCAGTGGGCTTTTATTGTAAAGCAGCTATAGGAAATGCAATGTGTTTGTCTCAGAGTTAGTGGAGTTTTGTTAGTGGTGCTAGTCTTCAATAAAAACAGGTGTACACAACAAGATGTGGACATATTCAGCGACATTAGTGAATCTGTTTGGAATATTGCAAGGAGGAATGTATATGGTAGAAATGAGGATACAACGCACAGTCAAATAGTGAAGGAATTCTTTTTAAGGATTAAACAAGGTTATGGAAAACTGATCAAGCAGTGGAGCAAATCAAAAAGTGGTTTCCTCAACACCATTTTGGGCCACCAATAGGCTTGTGCTGGCCCCAGCAGGGAACAGTATCTAATGTGAAATTAAATCAATGGCATTAGTGTCACTTCTTCAATTGTTGTCTGTTAAAAACTGCTTATGTTTCTCACCTACCAAATAGGACATAAAATGACATAGCATGTCCCGCTTTTGCCCTTTTATTGGTGTATACAAGGTCCCAGAGTTTGGAAACACAGTGGAAATACAAGAAAGAACCTCGTACCAAAGCTGAAACAATTCAGGTTTTGGGAAGCCCCAAGTTACAGGTTATTCATTCTCTGCAGTTGAAAAGGGCTATAAAGTGAAGAGTGGAAACAGCTCCCACCTGAGACCATACAGCACAGTTCCATCAGGGTGCAGTCTGATCATCCGATTCTTCACTGTCACCCCATGGACAAAGGACTTCTTGTCATTAATGAAGTAGGTGTCAGGGACCCACAGCTGGTCTGCCACGCGGTTGTCCAGGGTGAGGTTGAGAGGAATGCCTGTGTAAGAGAGGCGCTTGTCTCTCCAGGACTGCTGGAAGTACATGGTGATGGTGTAGTCCTGCGGGAATGACACAGGGTGAAAGGGAGGTTAGCACATCAACATGAACGGGCTGATGACTAATGGATCTCTCCTGCTCTGTGCAATTTCTTGTGTGTTGTTCTGTTTCTTTTCTCGCTGTGCTCTGAGAGTTTTAGACATTTAGATTGTGACATCAGTGATTAGCAACTATAGACCGACATCAAACCTTCCTTTTGTATGTAAAATTATTGCAAAAGTTGTGTATCAGCAATTAAGTAACTTTGACAACTTTTAATCTGGATTTTGGACAAACCACAGCACTGAGACTGCTTTCATTAAGGTCCGAAATGATATTCATCGAGAAAATGATAGTGATGTAGACAAGATTTCATTCTAGGTCCTGTTGGACCTTACTGCTGGCTTTGACACTGCTGACTACACTACTGCCAGACAGACTGGAAAACTGGGTTGGACTTTCTGACACAGTCCGAAAGTAGTTCACGTCCTATCTCCAGGACACAGGAATGTAAGAAACTGTAAGATACTGTAATAATTGTAATTAAAGTATATATGAGAAATGGTAAATGAATGCTATTCTGACATGTGAGTGTGTGTGTGGGCGCGCATGTACTTCATGCCACCCCTGCATAAGTCAGTAACCCACTTGGGCCACTCCGGTCAAAAAAGTCTGGACACACCACTGGTTAAACTCTGACTCTGAGTTAAACTTTAACAGTCACCTCAAATCAATAACAAAGTCTGCATTCTGTCATCTTAAAACCACAGCAAGAATTAGTGGATTCATGTCCAGACAGGACTTGTTCCAGGAAAACATGTTCACCCTTTAATTTCTAGCAAGTTAGATTACTGTAACAGTCTCTTCTCAGGTGCGGTAATATTAGTAATCCACAGTTAATGAATGTCAGCTTGATTTTTGTCAAAGTTATGTTTTTGACATGTGGACCACAAAAACCCCAGCACATAACTGGGACTGCTCTTATTAAGGTTCACATTAACTGTGGGCTGAGAGGATTCATTGTGTCATGTTTTCATAAAGAAGATTTAAAAAGACAGCCATGTTGTCAGACATGATATTAGGCTACTCCTGATCCTTTATTGTTTTTCACATGAAGTGAAATGAGTGCATGGAGCAGCTTTTAACTTTATCAGATCCAGCCAGTGCATGCCTCATTTTGTGGGAATCCCTTGTCTTTATTGTCTTTATTTGTGCATATAATAAGATAAAACAAAAGATAAGAAATATATAGTAAAATAAGAAAATGCACAGGTGGGATGAAAAAAAACCTAGGGGCTTGTAAAAGTAACCCACCTAACATTGAAATTAAAAACAGCTGTACATGCTAGCCACAGCTTTACAAAAAGACATAAATATTTTTTTAAATTTCTAAAAAAAATAAAAAAAAAGAGAGAGAGAGAGAGAGAATACAATTTCCAAACAAGATATGGAATATACTACAGGAAAAAAAAACAATAAGAAAAAAGAAAAAAGAAAGAAAAACAAGGATTACAATAACATAAATTTGCATTGCTTTCATACACTGTATCATACCTCGTTTACCTCATTTACATAGTACTATACTCTGTCAAAAAAGTTGTTTAAGATTTTAAAAAAAATCAGAAGTGAGGAGTGACTGTGAAGTGAAGCAGAAAAGCTGTTCCATATAACTGGACCTCTATACCTAATTGAAAACTGGCCAAGGGTAGTTCTGTAAAACTGACTATATACAAGATCAACTGGTCTGGTGTGATAACAGTGGATTTGAGACCTAGTTACAAAAAAATAAAAAAAACTGTGAAAGGAAATAGGGAGTGAATTGTTAAGAAATTGAAATACAAAAGTACCTATCTGAAGTTTATTGATGTCTAATATGTTTAACAACTCCAGGGTTTGAAATAATGGGGCGGTATGAGCATTCCAGCTAGAGTTAGTGACCATTCTAACAAAAAATTTTGTAATAAAAGGATGGAATGGAGACTGGTTTTATATGTGCTTGCCCATATTATGTTACCACAAGATATGAAAGGATAAATCATAGAGTAATATAAATCCAGAAAGTTTTTTCTTGACAAGATATGTCTTACTCTCCGTAAAATACTAATATTTTTTGCAACTTTGTTTGACACATAAGAGATGTGTTTTTTCCAGTTAAGCTATCATCAATGATTACGCCTAAGACCTTAACATGAGAAACACACTCAAGTGCATTGTTAGCTATAAAAATGGGGTGATGATGATCTGATAGGGTTCTGTTTTTAGGCTTGAAGATCATATAAGCACTCTTTTTAACATTAAGGGATAATTTATTGCATTTGTACCAGATATCCATCCTGTCTAGAACAATGTTCATATGGTTATCAACCTATTTTCATCTTTATCTGTAACAAAAATATTAGTGTCATTGACATATAAAATGAAGAGTGCTTCTTTTGATACCAAATGCAAATCATTGATGTATATAAGAAATAAAAGAGGACCTAGTATGGAACCTTGTAGAAAACCACATTGTATGTGGCTGTATGATGAGTTAGTTCCATTCCAAATAACATACTGTTTCCTGTTAAGCAAGCAGTTTTTAAACCATTTAAGTTCAGTACCAGTAACACCATGAGCTTGAAGCTTATTTAATAATATATTATGATCTACAGTGTCAAATGCTTTTGACAAATCAATAAATACTCCAATTGTGAATTCTTTGTTGTCTAGAGCTGTACTCTTCTATCTATTCTATCAGCTAATTGGACCAAGGCCATGGAAGTAGAATGCTTTTCACGAAAACCGTATTGTTAGTCATATAATAACTTGTTATCCTGTAAGTATTTGACTAATCTATTGTACACAATTTTTTTCAAGTATTATGAGAGAAACACGGTAATAGAGAAATTGGTCTATAATTTGAAAATAATGATGGATTATCAGCTTTGAATAATGGGATAACCTTGGCCCATTTCAGTTGGTCTGGTACAACACATGTTTGAAGGGAACAACTGAAGATGTGACACAGTGGTTGTAGTATAGTAGGGAGGCACTGTTTAAGTAACTTCATTTTAAGATCATCATGACCAGCACCTGTTAACTTCAAACAGTATTTCTTGTTCATTTACAGAAGAAAAAGTAAATGAAGGTAGATGGGAAATAGACTCTATATTATATATGGACTCTTTAACAAAGAGGGATACTCTACCGCCTGGTCTGTCTTTTCTATGGCTGAAAAGACGGCTGTAGCCATTTACGGAGTAGAGAGGCACTTTAGAGTCGTTTAACCAAGTTTCAGTAAGACCCACAGAAAAATGTAAATGTAGTAAGGCAAAGTAGTCAATTAATGTGCTTTGGCATTCTCCTAACATTCAGATGAAATAAAGGAATTGAAATCTTTTATATTTTTCTTCTAGACACATTGTTTTTAAAGAGTCTTCAGTGTAATATTTGCAAGTATCTAACTTCTGATCAAGAACATTGAAGTGATTGTCAGGGTCAGCATGTGAGATTGGTGACAGGTGTAAGTTGTAGGAAAATGCTGCTAAGTTACTCACTGGTTTGGTAGAGTTCAGGGATATTAGTGTCCATAGCAAAGAAGCTGAAATAGAATCAGATACTGCAAGTAAAGAAAGAGGGGGATAAGTTCACTCATGAGGGGCGAGATGCAAGATCTCAAGGTGGGTGAACAATTAGCTGGTCATATCGTAAATATGCTACCATTCCCTTGTCGCGTGCCTCTTTGAGCTTTGGCCACAGTTCAGTACGTTTCTGCCTCACACGTTCAGTGAAGTCCTCTTTGATGTAGATCTTAGTGCCCTTAAGTTTTTTTCCTCTCTTAAGGATTTCCTCTTTATCCTTAAATCTGAGTAATTTCACGATAATTGTTGTTGCTTGTTGGATTGCTCATCATATCTTCCATTGCGATGTGCATGTTCAATCTCAATTAGTTTCGGGTCAACTTCAAACTTATCAGCCAGCAGTTGTTTAGCTTTAGATTCTGTGACTTGCCATGATTCATTTCTCTCATCAGGTACTACCATCGATGAGAATATTGTTCCTTCTTGACTGACTCTCCAGATATTCAGATTTAGCAGTGAGTTTGTCAATAGAGGATTGCACAAGCAGAGACCGATAAGAAATGGTCTTAAGGTTGGTAGAGTTGTCAGAGAGCTTTTTGTTTATCTTGTGTGTGGGTACACAATATGAACCCCACGTGGGAAAGATGGACTCCACCAGAAACAACAAAAACTTCTATATAGGGAGGCAATTAAAGAATGCAGTAACACCGAAAAAAAATGGCTACCATAAATAATATGAAAAGTGGGGTTTGATAGAATGCAGATCATTTAAATTGGTCTCTCGGGCTGGCAGTAACAGCCAATAAAGCCGTGGCAGTAACAAAATCTCCTGTTCACCGGACTGGGTGTATTGACTCGATGTAGGTGTGTTGTAAATATTCCGTCTACAGTGTACAATTTGACTGCTGCAGTACAGACCTGAAATGGTAAATCAGGTGAAGTAGCCCTCTGAATTTATATAGTTATGTATTTATTTTTTGTTTGCTTCAGTCCCTGCTGATACTGCTTCCATTTTTAATGTAGTCTTGCTGAAAATATATAACATCTCCTGCTGCCCTCATGAACAAGTCCTCTAAATGAAACAACAAAATCTGTTGTGTGTAACTGCCCTGTAGAATGACATATAAGCGTTTTCTGATCTTAAATAAAGCCAATCAAAAGCTGATCCTTTCTTTACTCAACTCTACTGTGTTTTGGCCACCTCAGCTTTCTCATGTGTCAGCACAGCATTTCACTGCATATCCAAGTGAAAATTGGTGTGTATGAATATGAAAAATGATTTGGGTGCAAGATTTTGGCAAAATAGTAATACACGGATCTGCTAAGCGATGCTAACAAATCTTTGATCTCTTCTCCCACTTTCTCATTAGCAAAGAGCAAAGTAAACATTCAGGTTGCAGCTTCTCATTTTTCAAATCTGAATGACAAACGTTCTACAGAATTCTACACTGTACTCTACTGTATGGGCCAACCTCTGCAATAGTCTGTACTTACTCAGAGGTCTTTCTGGAAACTTTCTTAAACCACTCCTTGGTATTTTACATCTAAGTTAACAGCTCTCTCAGTCGTTTGTTCTCAGAATATTTGTGAATATGGCCCCTGGTTGTTTTGGTCCCTCCCACTAACTTATTGAATTGTTGTTTTGTTCTGCCGACACACCACCGAACCACCCTATTGAAAAACTAGAGGCCATGGTAAGTATGTCTTGGAAAAGATGTGGAATTACACACACACAGTTTTAGTATGAACTAAACATACAAACTCTCCCCTAAATTGATAAATTCCGTGTGCTTTTTTTGTAAGGTCCAGACAGGTTCTTTAAGATTGTAATCAGGCTTAGGTCATATAGGTCAGTAGAGTTAGTGCAGTGAGAAGTTTGCAAGGTTTGGCAACATAAATATTAAATGGTAAGACAACTGTGTGTGTGTTAGTGTTGCTGTGTGATAGTGCCTGAATAGTAGGGTACTTGTGTGAGAGAGAAAGAATGTCTGTGCACAGTTGAGATGTGCGCCATGACTCACAGTCTGTTCTGTCAGAGGGCAGAGTGCTGCAGCTTTCCATGCAGTCTTTTCAAAAATAACTTGTTCCAGCCGCAGCACAGACTGCTGAGGTGGATTATGTTGTGTAACGTCAGTCCTTATTAAGCAGCGAGAACAGTCACCAGCCTGCTTGCTCCAATTCTTTCCACTACTCCTTAGAGAGCTGGAGCTCCCTCTTTCACCTTCCCTTCAGTGGCTCCTGTCACCACATCAGCCTGAATCCTTCAACTGTTCCTGCTGCAGCCCTGTGCTCAGCACACCCATCCACTCCAAAACTCCACTAGAACCACTGCTGCTCCTCCACATTTACATCCCATCATAAAGTTAAGACAGCTCATATGATTTGACATAAGTATCTGTTTTCCAGTCACTGTTACAAACAATAAAACCTGATGTCTTCCACTTTTCTGAGTTGAATAATCTGACACCTGACTCCTGCACCACATGCTATATCACAGCACGCCCAATGATTCCATACAATGACGTGTAAAATGTCAATACTACATGGTCAAACCACTTGATAAACTCAACAAACATGACATTTACAAACAGAAGCACAAATTATTATACTGTAGCTGCACTGGATGGGCGCTCTGTTTTCCTCATAGTAACCCGTAACACTCACAAATCAGGTTTCCATCTGTTTATTTCAGAAAAATGATGGACAGGAAGCTTGCATCTCTTTCTGTGCTGCCATTTATTATCTGGGTAAGAACAGAATAACTGCTCAGTCATACAGTTGACTCATGGCAGTCAGCTCAGACCCAGCACACTATAAAAGACCAGCTTGTTTGCCGAGTGCACAAAAAAAAATATATATATATATATGTGTGTGTGTGGGGGTGGGTGTGTGTGTATCTCGAACTACCACCAACCCCTTCCTGAACTCTAGTGACAAAAATCCATTAAAATGAACTTGTTGTTTTACACTATCAAAACATTTTTGACAAAACTAAGGCTCACAATGTTCCATTAACATTCTTATATCCCTGGAACACTGATACTCTCCTCTAGCCATTCATATACTGATATTTGTGGGTGGTGTGTTAAATACATACAGGCAAAAAAAACAAACAAATAATTGCAAATTGTGTTGTCTCTCACAAGAAACTGTCCCAGAAGCGTGACGTGTCTTAAGTACCATGGACATGCCACCAAATGAAGGAATTTTTGAGTGGCCCAAGTGAAATTACCAATAAATACACGCCTAGCTAAGAGATTTAGTAACTATGTAGTACGTATCTGAATACAGACATGAAAACTGAGCAAAAACAGTGATCGAGAGAGATTGCTCTGGAAGTCTTGGAAGGATGGACAGACAGACAGACGACTACTGAGTAAAAGTGATCATACTGACAAATGGATTGGTTTGTTTGGTCAAAAGTGGAAAGAAAAGTTACAAAAATCCAGATCATTGTCAGTGTTGGATTGTAAACATCCCATCTAAGATCCCTTGCATATTGATTGGTTCTGAGGGTGGAGACAAGGACAGGTACAGAATAAAAAGAAAAAGGCTGATCATTAGCTAACAGGATGTGCAATGGTGGTCATCTTCAAAATCTGCTCAAGGTCACTGAGACAAAACATGACAGAGGTAGGCATAAAAAATAACGTAAAAGGTAGGAAAAAATGGGCTTAATTAATGTAATATATATTAGCACCTAAAAGTCTTGCAGGCATTCTGATGAACTACTCATCAAAATGGTTCAATTGACTGCAGGTAACCTTTGGAGAAAGCTGCCAGAAAAATGTTGCATCACTGCTCTTCTATCGAGCTTATCTGAGGTGCAAAGCTGCAGTTAAGATTCCACTCACAGCGCTCTGGCTTTCCAGCATTCGTTGCAGTTTGCAAAGATGCTTATGCATGCATTTCCCAACAAGCTGGAGGGAAATGAACTTTCTGAAAAAAAGGCACATCTGAACACTTTTCCTCTGTGGTCATAGAACAACACAAAGACAAAGACAAGGGTGGTTAAAGAATAAAGACAACCACTGCTAGTTCTTTAACCTTCTAAATACTTAAACTGGAGCATTCAAAGTCTATCATCATAAAAGGTATTTTACAAACAGATATTCAGACTCAAGATCATCTGGATTCACAAGCCTTTGAATACATGTACAAGTGACAGTAAAGAGATACACACCTTTTACTTAATGGAACTACTGTAGCAGGGTTAGTCAGTCTGTCCAACACTTTCGTTTAGAGCTTAATAATTCTTAATAATATTTACCAGTTATGGACATTTATTGACCCCCAAAGGATGATTCCTAATGTTCTTGGTGACTCCTTGACCTTTGTCTGCATTACCATCATCAGGCCAATATCTCTAAAACGAATGGGAAGATTGCCATAAAATGCCCCAAAGAGTTCACTATGTTTGATTTAAATTATCCCAAAGCAAACATGTCACTTTTAGCCTTTAGTATTTTCCAAGGTAAAATTGCATATTTACTATGCAGTTGCACTGAGGTTTTTGTGCTGGTAAAACTGAGAAGCAGCAACACTAACAATTGCAAGATTGGGCTCATTCAACCCTGGAAGTTTTAAGAAAACTGGATACAGTATTCAAAGTGGGCGCCCCATCCATTCAAATTAAACTTGCTCACCAGTTGCATATGCCAAAAATGTTTTTCAGCCTCAATTTCCAGTTTGTTTCACTTCATTAACCAATTTTTAAAAATTTTTAATTGCTAAATAGATCAGGGATATGAGTGATGATACATAGGTCTGGAAATAGAGTCCTTCTCTGGCTGAGTCTGCTGACTTCCTCCTGATTGCCCCCACACATGAATGGCATAAAAATAATTTACTGATACAGCTTTTTATTGAATCTCATGACTCAAATTCTGATAATACAAGAATCATTGTCAGTGTTTGTGACTCTCTGAAAGTTTTTCATTGTTTTAAGGCTTTTTCATTGTAATGAATGTGTATATTGTGCTTGCATGCGTTATGTATTTTAAGTGACCAGTATCTTCAATATTGGACCAATCAGCACCTCATGATTTATGTCCAATGCCAATGTTCAGTGTCAATGCAGGAAGCAGTGTGTCCTTTAGGCAGAAAGGAGGAAAGTAAGGGTGTGGAGGTCGGGGTGGTGTATAGGTGTGTAGTGTGTCTGACTTTCATGCAGGCCACCTGAGTTTGCATCTTGTAGTTACCATTAGCAGATATTGTAGGAACATTGGACCCGGAAAAAAACAGAACAAACTAAAATCTTGGAGAACTGAACAGTCTCTCATTCAAAAAACAACAGCACAATATGAAATTGTTTCTTTTTTTGCAATGCACGGTGGGCAGATGATGGTGATTAAGAAGGTGAAGACTGGGAGGCAGTGGAATGGTGATGTCTTGAGCAGCATTGACATTGACATTTCTGAAGTACAGCCTCAAAAAAACAGCCTGCACAAAATGTGCACAACATCAGATCACTCATGTGTCCCTTTTAAACAGTTCACCTGCTCCTTTTTTCCTTAAGAACATAATTTACCACCGGAGTCAAATTCCTTGTATGTGTACACATACCTGGCCAATAAAGCTGATTCTGATTCATAACATACAGTTCTTAATATTCAGTCCAATATTCTTTCACAACACATTAATGTCACTAACGTTACATTTTAACAACAATCCACTTACACAAATTAAATCTGAACTGATTTATAACTGTCCATAGTTCACAAATGAGCTTACAAATAAACAACAATTACTACAAGGGACAGAAAATATTATGTGCCACCTGTTACTCACTTGTGGCTTAACATTAGTTAATCACTAAAATATACTCTTCCATTACCCTGGAATTCAACAGAATAAAGTGAAAACAGACTATTCAGTCATCCCTTCCAGTCAGGTAAATCACATTTTTAGCTTATCC
This sequence comes from Macquaria australasica, assembly GCA_005408345.1. Taxonomy (NCBI): domain Eukaryota; kingdom Metazoa; phylum Chordata; class Actinopteri; order Centrarchiformes; family Percichthyidae; genus Macquaria; species Macquaria australasica. The sequence continues at coordinate 148,928 of SEMN01000787.1, forward strand.
CAACTGTTTTTTTTTTTAACAACAGTCAAGTAACAAATACTAACCACAACCCCAGTGCTAAATTGCTAGCTAGCAGCTAACACTTCAGTTTCTAAAAATCTCTCCTGTTTTCTCTATGTTAATTTCTTACTTTTATCACTCTTTAGGTGCTCAAGCTGCTTTTCCTGCTCAACAATCTGCCATGTACTGCTATTGCGCTTGTCTCTCTGAGTGACTGTAGAGTGCAATTCGGGGCATTACCCATTGTGTGTAGAGTTAAATGTTTGATTCCATTCACATTGACCAACTCCCCCAGCCTTTCCTTCCTGTTTGTTTTTAGGGTTTTTTTGGTTAACAAAAGCAAATGTTGGATGCCTTCACATAGTATACACAATTATCAAATTATTGCTTATTTTATACCTTTCTAATTATCATGTGTTATTGAAAGTATCAATGATAGAAATATACAGCAAAAGTTTATCAAAGTTTATCACTGCACATATGAGGCTGCACAACACATGTTGGACAACCACATCCAAAATATTTTTGGAGACAAATATGAGTAGCTTGTATCAAAGTGTTTAAGTTATCAAAGAGATGTTTAGCACAAATAACCACTGAATGAATGTTGAAGCAAAAAACACTCAAAAAATTTAACTGTTTGTATTCAACGTGTGCTTTTATTCATGATTGTTATGTTCAACTTCAACCTCTGGTGGGCCTAAATAAAAATAAAAACAGGAAGGAAATGGGAAGGGCTCAATGTGGGCGGAGTCAAACGTTCATATCTGTCTGGTGTTTTTTATAATGACTGCTCAGACTACCTGGGCTACACTTCCTTGCTGGGTTGAAGAATGCATGATTTCAGTATTCCAATATTCCAAGTTCAGCAATAAAAAAACAGGTGTTTTTGAACTGCTTTCCAGACATTTACAAGATGTGACCTCAACAGTCCAGTCTTATTCAATTGCACTCAAATCAACTCAACTGTGGCAGGGCTCATTTTGTCTGTAGTCTTAGTAACTACCCCACAAACTTGAAAGATTTCAGGGACGCAAAATGTTCCGACCATGACAGTAATTTATAATGGGCATAGTTTTTACTTGTTTCATTCGCCTGTGAATGTCTTTAATATTGAGAATGACTGTCAGGGCTCCAGTTCGAATATCTGTTTACAGTTAGATACAAGCGTCCCACTCTGTAGCGCAGCAGCAGAGCATGGAGTAATAAGAGAGACGGATTAACCATTTAGCCAGCCACTGGAACTGTTGGCCAATAATAAACTGGAGATGACATCACCTCTCATGAGGAACATGAAAAACTGCTGCCTCATAAAGCTGGGAACACGGAATAAGAAGGACAACCTGTGTGTTGGGAGCGGGTGGGTGTTACAGTCCCGTTGGGGATGAAGACTTTCTAAGAGACTATTATTAGAAACAGCTGTTCGCCCCAGCACCCGCTTCGCCATCATCACTGTGGCACCTCTGTTTCGGCAGCAGAGCGATGGCCTTAACGTGAGCTGAATACTGTTGTGCAAATGAACTGTGTTAAAGCACGGTTGCAGGGAGAGTCTACGTATCTATCTACCTCTCTCTGTCCATATTTTACAGCAGCAAACAAAAAAGCTGCACAGCAGAACATGGACACCTATGCCATGCTAACCCCACTGCAGTGTGCTCCTGCCTGACCTAATTCTTCCTTACCCACAGCCATCCATGGGTGCAGCCTGGAAGACATAAGAAAAGGGGTGGGTTAGGTGGTGGAGTAGCAGTGCAGTCCTTCTGCAGCCTACTTCAACTTCTGATCTGAGAAAAAACTGAAACTGCAGATAGTAGTCCTCAGCCACTGATTGGGATACGTTGATCCCTTGAATTCATATAGTTATTGAGCAAGAAGATGCATGTTAATTTGCATGTGTGTCTGCAGAGGATCAAATGACTGGCAAAGATGTCTCTCATGGTGACACACCCACCAACTCTGCAGTTCCTCTCAGTGCTACGGAGCTTATTAGTCACATTTAGCCAATTCTTTTGGTTTTGCGGCCTACAGCTTTACTGTAGTGCTCTCAGTGCTCTCATCAACCTCGTTTCCAGCAGCAGGCAGCTGTTTTCACTGAGAAAGCTATGATAAACCCACTACCTTACCTTTTTTCCTCAGGAGTTGGTGGAGCCCAAACCAGAACTAAAAGGAGAATGAATATTCAAATTACATTTATCAGGTGGAAACAAATACGATTCCAAATTAATGCTAATGTTGACTGCTGCTGTGACTGCAGCCTAGGTGGTAGAGAAAGTTGGCTGTTAATCATAGGGTTGGTGGATTGATCCCAAGCTGCTTCTGTCCACATGTTGAAATGTTACTGAATGCGTTTACATGGACATTACTAGTTGTGTAACTGTCAGGACTCAGGAAATTCAGGATTGAATCCAAATGCAGACAAAGCAGGCAGGCAGGATGATTGCAGTGACTTGTTGATTATAGACAGGCACTGGTAGGCAGGCAGGTGCAGGTAGGTAGGCAGACAGGCAGGTATCAATACAGGTTGCAGGTCCACATTAAGGTTTGGGTTGAGGTAGCAGAAACTTGCAAGCAAAAACACAAGGCAAGAAAGCAATATTGCAATTTGGACGATCTGGCAAAGGAACAAAGGATCTGGGCTGGTATATAGAGTGGCTGATAAGGGAATGTGGTGCAGGTGGGAAGATGGGCAGGGACGCTCAGGTGAGGGGAATGAGGTGATTGCAGGGCAGATGGGAATGGCAGCATCTGGAATGAAAGGATAAAAGTCAGAGGGCATCTGGTGGACAGGTAAAGAATAATAGTGAAGGGGCCTGGGAAAGTAGATGAGGAGAGGGACAGAGAGGCAGACACTGTGATAGTATCCCTGTTGGGATGTTATGTGCATGTAAACATCATGAATTCTTTATCCACGTTTCTGATCACCACCTGCCACATGCACAGGTATTTTGTAATTTAGTCAACAAAAGGAAGAATATGATGATCTAATATAGAGAATATGTTTTATTGTTGCTTTCATCTTCCATTGCTGCTGATCAGATGATGAAGGCAAATCAAGTGGTAAATGCTCTGGTAAGCAAACTAGGATCATACTCAACTGCTGAGGTAACTCAGGTTTACAGAAAAGACAGAGAATGGCTGATATGTAATATATATATATATTCATATATATGACACGTATCACTGATAGATTATTTGTATGTTAATGTTACGATCAATGTAAACCAATTCTTGAGCAAAACACTAAACACCAGATTGCTCCAAACGAGTGTATAGGAAAAAAAGTCACTTTTGACAAAATCATCTGTAAAATGTAATGTAATATGATGTGAATCAAGCCTCGAGTTAACCAGAGTTGTCACAATTATACAGAGGTCTTATTTCTCTAACAATTGGTTGTGTACTGCATGTCAGGTCTTATTTTCAGGAAGCAGGGTAAGGTTTCCTCCATCAAGTCCATTATACCATGGCCACTTATTTAAGGAAAAAAGTAGACTGTGTTTAAGCTGTCACTGATTTTTAAAGGGTCTTTGCTGTCATTTTAAGCAATCACAAATGACAATCACAACATTTGACTGCTTCTTCTTCTTTTTAATGGTGGATTGCAACCGGAGCATTATCGCCAACATTTGATCACGATTGTCACCCGCCAAAATATCTGCCGACTTGTTTTCTAACTTGACTTCCATCCAATTTTATTAAAAATGAATGTGCTTTTACTTTTAGTGCGGTGTTCACAGTGACAATTGCAACTGCAGCTGCCATTTTCATAGGTTGGTGGTCCCTCCCCTTCCGCTACGTAGCCAAGATGGCAACCATTGAGGGTGAGAAGTGTGCAGCGTTCCACACTCAACTTTTTGACCATTATGAGTACACCATCCAGGTACTCTTAGTGCACTGCATTTTGCCATACTTGTCAGTGTGAACGCACTCAAAATAGCAAGTGTAAGTATAGAAGAATGCGAATTGAGACAGCTTATAGCTCTCCAAGCTAGCTTCTCTTTGCTAACTGCTAACTGGCAGTCACTAACCAGACTGTCACAAAGACATTTATTTAAGAGACATATTTGTACCATTGAGTCAACTCCTGTCAACTGTCTGCAGACCATTCCTCTTTTGTGGAGCGTTTTTTTCTCCCAGTAGATCAGGGGTATTTAAATCTGGTTGGTGCAGCACAGCTAACAGGCTATGACAGCTTCCTCTCAAACAAAGAGTGTGTTCGAAATCACATATAAACGTACTGCGTACTACATACTCAATCAGTATGTATTGCATACTGCGTATTAAATTAACCATTAAGTATGCCATTACCAGCAGACTGTTCACAGTACTCAAGCAATACGTCTTCTCTGCATCACATGACTGTATTGATCACATTACCTGTCCCAACTACCGTTGAATGAAAATTGTTTACCACAAATGTAAATCAGCGTAACCTCTTCCACTAAGTATATATATATTATATTTTCCAGTTATAATTTTGAGGCCAATTATTATTTATTAAATTATTAAATATTTAAAAAAAAAATTACATTACATTATATATGTGAGGTCCCACATTTTTCCTCTTAACTGTAGGCTAACATCCTGGGTCCTGAGCAACTTCTGTTTTAACTTCACTCTCAATCATTCATAATTATTTTACCACCATTGCACTGCCTGAAGAGACACATCTTGGGGCAGTTGAGTATGTCCAGTAAGCTCATGTCACATACTCAGAAATTCTTGCTTATCTAGTATACATCCTGGTATTTTTCGTGTACACAAAATCCACATACCATGCAGATGGAACGCAGTAATTGGTGAGATCTGGGAGCACAGAGACATTACTGACTATAAGTTTGACGGGGCAAGAAACACAAGTAGTCAAATTATCATACAGGTTTATCCAGATTTTCTAAACCACTTTATTTGGAGGTCAAACTGAAAGTAAGTATCCCTAAAATGTCACTCATAATCCCTCATTGTATGGAGTTAATTTTGTGTCTTTTTTATGCAATCAAAAAATAGGTTTGAGAGCAAAATTATTGACACTGCAATCAAAAAATGGTTTAGTTTTGCTTGCAAATCCAACATACATACACACACACACATATATATATATATAAATATTTTTACTGGCATGCCATGAGACCCCCCGATTGTCATAGAATATTTCGCACACTGACTGTATCATATATGTACTGTATATGGTCTTATAATGATTATGATAAAATTAAACAGCGGCCATGAATGATTTTGATGTATGATTATTGAATGCATATTAAGCATGGCTGATGTTTGTGCAGATTGGACAGGGCAATAGTTTATTGTGATGTGCTGGGGGGGTGTACTTTAATGCGGCCTTGCACATAACTTCCGTCTTAGTGATAACAACAATGTTATGTTTGAGCTGGTGCATGTAGATTGATTTTGTTTAACGATCTGTGCTGTTGTAATGGATTAAACAAATACATATCATTTTGTCAGCCTGTAGCTGTTTGCGTAGCTCAATTAGTTTGTCATTCGCACGTTAGCCATGTATTGAAGCCATTGTCACCACCAGTAACATCAGTAATACTGTGCCACTACACTTTAAACTGGCTACAAGCTGATACAATAATACAACACATCACAAATATAAGAAACTCACATTAGATCGTTGAACACAACTACAAGCACAATGTCGTGGGAACCATGAGCTAATTGAGCTAAGCTAGCAGCTACAGGCTGACAAAATATGTGTTTGTTAACCCATTACAACAGCACAGATCGTTAAACAAAAGCAATCTACATGTACCGGCTCAAACATAACATTGTTGCTTTCACTAAGACGGAAGTTATGTGTAAAGAAACATACATGCATATTGAGTTTCTCCGGTCTTCTTCTCCATGAGTTCAAAACACCCTCTCGTTAACTGACCGTGGATGTTGCCAAGCTGTTACTCCGATCGAGACTGGCCAATAGAAACATGTCTTGCATCTTTCAACGTAGGTCTCGCCCACAGATTCAGCTGAACCGGAAGCAAAACTTTTAGATTCGCAAGCAAAACCTTTGGATTTGTAAGCAAGACTTTTGGATTTGCAAGCAAAACTAAACCATTTTTTGATTGCAGGGTCAATAATTTTGCTCTCAAACCTATTTTTTGATTGCATAATAAAGACACAAAATTAACTCCATATCATTGTACATGTTAACTGTGTGCACACAACTAGAGTAAGTACAGTAGGTCAAAATTGAAGCAGGAAGTGGGTCTGTAAACTGTGATGGATTTTTACAATGGACAGTTTGGGTAATATTACAGCTGACCTTCATTTTCTTTGACGTAAGTTTGACTAACAGATCTCAGAATTTAAGTTTGCTGAGTGTTATTACCCTTAATGTTAAATCTCCATCAATTGCTCTCCAAGCAACCATTTCTCCAGACAAGAACGTCATTATTGGACATCCATCCATCCATCCATTTTCTTCCGCTTATCCGGGGCCGGGTCGCGGTGGCAGCAGGTTAAGCAGGTTTGTCCAGACGTCCCTCTCCCCGGCAACGCTTTCCAGCTCCTCCTGGGGGACCCCAAGGCGTTCCCAGGCCAGATAAGATATATAATCCCTCCAGCGTGTTCTGGGTCAGCCCCAGGGCCTCCTACCAGTTGGACGTGCCCGGAAAACCTCTAAAGGGAGGCGTCCAGGAGGCATCCTAATCAGATGCCCGAACCAGCGGCTGTACTCCGAGCTCCCTCCGGATGTCCGAGCTCCTTTCCCTATCTCTAAGGGTGAGCCCAGCCACCCTGCGGAGGAAACTCATTTCGGCCGCTTGTATCCGCGATCTCATTCTTTCGGTCACTACCCAAAGCTCATGACCATAGGTGAGGGTTGGAACGTAGATCGACTGGTAAATCGAAAGCTTTGCCTTCCGGCTCAGCTCCCTCTTCACCACCACGGTCCGGTACAACGCCCGCATTACTGCTGATGCTGCACCGATCCGCCTGTCCATCTCACGCTCCATCTTACCATCACTCGTGAACAAGACCCCGAGATACTTGAATTCCCCCGTCTGGGGCAGTAGCTCACCTCCAACCCAAAGGGGGAATTCCACCGTTTTCCGTTTTTCAAACAACAGTCAGAGCCTTCCTCTCAGCAACTTTCAGTCGCATCGAGGCGACCCTCTCGTTCCCCGGGGAAAACTCCAACACAGCGGCGCTCAGCCGGGGGCTCGTGAGTATCCCCACACCCGCCCGGCGCCTTTCATCCTGGGCAACTCCGGAAAAGAAGAGAGTCCAGCCCCTCTCCAGGAGTTTGGTTCCAGATCCCGAGCTACGCGTAGAGGTGAGCCCAACTATGTCTAGCTGGTACCGCTCCACCTCCCGCACCAGCTCCGGCTCTTTCCCCGCCAGAGAGCTGACGTTCCACGTCCCTAAAACCAGTCTGCGACGCCGAAGGTCGGCACGCCCAGGTCCCCGCCTTTGCCTGCCGCCCGGCTTACACTGCACCCTATCCCTGCAGGTGGTGGGCCCACAGGGCGGCGGCTCCATGTTGATTTTTCGGGCTGTGCCTGACCGGCCCCATGAGTCAAGGCCCGGCCACCAGACGCTCGCCATCGTGCTCCCCTCCCGGGTCTGGCTCCAGGGGGGGGCCCTGGTATCCCTCCTCTGGGCGAGGGGTGCTCCAGCTCTCCATGGTCCGATTCATCGTGGGTTTGTGAATCGCTCTTAGTCTGTCCCCTCCCCTGGGACCAATTTGCCTTGGGAGACCCTACCAGGGGCCAGTGCCCCAGACAACACAGCTCCCAGGGTCACAGGGGCACACAAACCCCTGGAGGGGGTCATTATTGGACAGTTTTGCAAAACCCTTGATTACACTCAATGACAATATTTTAAAAATTCTTTCTTTATACTATATCTGCAGATAGCAACTATGATATGGTTAAAATTCTTTCTTTATACTATATCTGCAGATAGCAACTATGATATGGTTAAGGTTAGGGAAAGGTTATGGTTATGGCAGCTATGGTTAGGCAACTAAAATACTTGGTTAAAGTTTGGGAAAGATACAGTAGTTCTGTGACAGAATGGGAACTCCAGTCTCCCCACATGAAAGTTGTTTTTATTCAAACACCTTGGAGGAGCTGTAAGGTTTCGCAGATCCCCATTGTGTGATTTGAATACAGAGCAGGAAAATATTTATCGTAAAACCCACAGGCTCATATTTCAGCCACAGCCTTGTGCCCAGCTGTACGACCTCCCTGCCCAGCTCAGGTCAGTCCTGTTCTTCATCTCTCTTCTCAGATATGCCATCGAGGACCATGTGATCAAATGGAGCTCCATTAACCTCCTGTCTAATAGCTCTGTCTGTCTGGACAGGCTAATGAGTCAGAGCTGTTAAAAGGCTCAGGCAAAGCTAGCTACTCCCAGATGGGAGACTAAATGCTGGCTGGCACATTTCAAGCTGTAACCAAAGTGTAAGTGAAGTGTTATTTAAACAAAGGCTTTGCTCTTTGTTTTGAGCAACTTCAGCCAGGCTGCTGTAGTTTTGTTTTACTAAAGTAAGGCAAAACATAAAAAAACTGTGTGTACATGTGAATTATTATAAATCACATAAGTGCCAATATCATGTGATAACGTAAGTAGTAATACAAAGTTAGCTTTTTGTGTGCATGTGCACGTGTGCGTGTGTGAGACACTTTTTCTGGAAAGAAATGTTCCAGTGAAACTTTTCAATACTGCAAACAGCTCAAATACTATTCCAGTCTCCTGTATTGTGTTGGGGTGGAAGCAGAAATCTCAGAGACAGATAAACCTGGAGAAATAAAAGCAAAAAAATTTCAGTTATAAGCAGTTACAGAATTACAGCCCTCTATAAAGTCAAACTGCCCATACTAATGTGGAGCGTTAGAGCTCTGTGACCCCTGTGGGTCCCAGATCTGAATGAGCTGTTGGAAAGCAGGACACATCCTGACACCTTGATATCTTCTCAGTGCAGAGATGAAGTGCTATCTGCAGAGCTTCTCATAAATTGTAATCCTGAGGTGGTGCCGGACACATCACTCTGCCTGGCCGATCAATAACAGCTGTTGGGAGGACATACACTGATAACACATGACTCCCTCTAAATTCACAACACAGTCGTTTGGAAGGGTTTCTTTGTTGGTTCTTTTTTTGCAAAATTAAGTCAGTAAAATTTGAAAATTCAAATAGATCATCACATATTCTAAATAAAGATACATTATGTTACTTAAGCCTTGTCATGTTCCAAATGCAAACTGCCCAATTAAATGTCATCAGTCTAATTTTCTCATATTAGCCAATAAGGGCTCATAAGAGAGCAGTAATAGAAGGTCTGTAGATGTAAAACCCCCAAAGCATTCACAGGCTAGTTACTAGCTGCTATTAAGATGGATTAAATTACTACTAATAATTCAATTCAATTCAGTTTTATTTATATAGCGCCATATCATAACAAAGTTATCTCAGGGCACTTTTTCGAATAGAGCAGGTCTAGACCGACTCTTTATATTTACAGAGACCCAACAGTTCCCACCATGAGCAAGCACTATGCGACAGTGGCAAGGAAAAACTCCCTTTTAACAGGTAGAAACCTCGAGCAGAACCAGGCTCAAGGTGGGCGGTCATCTGCCTCGACCGGGGTAGACAAAGCTATCTGATCCATTGACTACTATGTAAATCTTATTAGTTGCTGATGGGACTGAAGGCAATGTGTGCATTTTCATTAACAGCTGATAAGTTGCTTATTGCTTGTGTGCTGATGCTATTGATTGATTTTGGCAGCAGCAAGCGTTCTACAGCCTCAGAGACAGTGTTTCCTATCAGAATATGTGTCATTAAAGCGTATAGCACTAAGAGAACTCATGCAGAGACATGCTCAAAAATCACCAAGGTACAGTACACTGCAACACTGAGTCAAACCAATTCATTCTGGTTGCCATGATAACAAATCCACTTTTCCTCATTGGCAACAAAACACAACTCAAACAATACTGCTAGAGTTCAGCTACAAACAGGGTCCAAAGCAGTCCCAGATGTGGGCAAGGTGGAGACTAATATCCAGTACAACCAGTGGACCCATTCATTCTGGTGTGGAGAGGGCCAAAGTCACCAGGGTGGAGTGACCTGATATTTTGATATTTTTCTCTTAAGCACAGGGTTCCCGAATTCTTCCTCATGTTGAAGTGTCAGAGAAATCTGAAGTTGAAGGTAAGAGGTTGTTCAAAGATATGTTAGTCTGGTCAACTGGGTTAGGCAACTCTTAGTTTAGCTCTTAGGGTAGTTAGTTAGGCTGCACAAATATAAAAGCTGTGCCCTAATTCACTCCCCCCTTCACTCATTCACTGCCCCCTATATAACAGACACTTTGCATTATGGGATTGTAGCAGGAAGTAGTATACATGCCATGGATACTACTTTTTTTTCCATTATGGGAATTTTTAAGGGCACTATATATAGCATACATTTCACAGTACATACATTTGCAGTGAGATAGCCAAGAATAAGTCAGCATTGTGCAGCTGATGAACTACAAACTTCATCATGAAAAAACAGACCGCCACTGTACTGACCAAATACATGGATCTCAACACTTACACATACTCAACAATTTGGAATGATTCACTGTGAAATCAGTCCATCTCCAGATGAGCTGTGTCGGATACTGAGCAGAGAACCCCTTATATAGCAAATGGTGGAACCCCAGGTGCACTGCCAGTGTTTGAGATTCATAAGACAAATAACAAAGTATCTCCAGACATGAATACATGCAGTGGTCCCTTTTAGCAGAGATCACTATGCATCACCCAGGCAGAAACAATGCCACAGCCGATCAGTCTGCATGCTGGGAGAAGGAGTCGGACCTCAGCAAGCGAGCAGCAAAACCTCATGTCGCATCACTGTCGCATTACCTCACCAGCTGCTCTAGCTTCTGACAGCACAGCATGTCTGATGACTAAGGCCAGTATGGGCCTGACAATGATCTGAAATCCCTGTAATCTGTTCACAAACTGCCAAGTTCAGTAGAGCTTCATAAGCATACAGGCCCTGTCTGCCAGCCTTGTGTCAGTGTTAGGGACAAGGTCGCTTGATTCATCCCAATGTGACATGAGAAATGTCCTCAGGGAAATCTGAAGGAGACCGTTTCTTCCACCTGATTCTTTGTCCAACAAGTAGAAAGCTAACACTCACAGGGATAAGTCAAGTTGATCCATCGTCGATCCAACGATTTGGTCCAAAACCTTAATGGTATACTATTGGACAGACCGTCATGAAATCTGGTATGGATATTCATGGTCCCCAGAGAATGAATCCTAATCATTCTAATGATTTCCTGACTTTTGATCTATTGCTACAGTCAACTAATTTGAAAATTTGAAACACATGAAATGAATGGCTGCATTTGGATGAAATTTGCTGTGGATATTCATAGTCTCTAGAGGATGAATTCTCTTGTTTTCAGTGACCTCCTGGCCTTTCCCTTATAGCCAACATAACCTCTAGTGCCACAATTTCTACTGCACTCAAGAATTATCAGAGTGGATTGCCATGAAACGTACTGAGGTCACTTATGCTCCCAGAGGATGAACCCTTTCCATTTTAACCACTCCATGTGCTTTCCTCTAATTCCACCCTCAGGCCAAACTTTTCATCTTATATCATAATCTAACAGGCAGACTGCCATGAATAAGTAGTAAGTAAGCAACTTAATTTATATGTGTGAAATTATGCAGGGTATGACCACTTCCATAATTTTTCGTGTACAACCGAGTGCAGTAACGAAGTAATTATGCATCAACCTTTCAGGCTTCCTACTTTTTTTTGTTTTTGCCTTTGCCATAAACTCCAAATATTTAGCTCTCTTTGTGCTGGGAGAACAACGTCCTGTTTTGATCCATAACAATAAACCATGTTTACAAATTCCTTGCTGTAACTAACCCAGTGGCACACTATGTAAAATGCAGTCTAAAGGCTGCCAGAGACTGTCAGTTATATGGTGATCATTTCTTTTATTTGCTGTAACTGGACTAATGTGTTGTTGATTTATTGATCGTAAAAAGATGCACATACTTGTAGCACCTTTAGGAGCAGGGTGCTGTGGTCTCATACATTACACTGACTGCATTTACATGTTTATGGACTTAGTGGTCATTGTTCATGAAAAAGTTTTTCAATTTCCCCCTTTAAATTGAGGTTTAAAAAATCACCTAATGCTACACTGATAGCATCATATTATATATAAACTGTATCAGCTTGTTGCAACACTCCATTGAAGCTCTATGATAGAGTGAAATACTCAAACCCATGTTTTTTTTATTGCTATTGGATCTCCACTAGAATTTAAAATAATGTTCTTGGGTTTTGAAATAAGTTTGGCTGCACATCATAAGTCTGTAATGACTGGCTCATGGTCATTAAGGTTTAAGGGGTTAAAAAACATTAATTTACATATATATGTTAGTATTATTTGTTAGGAGGCTAAATTGTTCATTTAATATCCAGTGTATCTGATACAAACACAGCATATTACTGCTAAAACCTGAGAGGTGTGAACAGTGTATATGCTGAGGCATGGTCAGGCAAGTAAACCTACATGATGATTTTAACACTCTTGTACTCTTATATTCACCTATTGAATTAGTATCAAATGAGTTGACCGATCAGACCTTGTCGTACAACTCTGTCGCCAATTTTACTTCAGTGCAACTGGATGATTATGTTAACCTGCTGACTGCACAGGGATGATGGAGAGTGATGGTAAGAAAGTTATGACTGGGCTGGGTGAAATACCTTCAGGCCTGAGGCCCAAGCGGTAATATAATGCTTCATATATTCTGTCTGCTATATATTAGACAAACATGAAAGAAAGAGCATTTCATTCAATATTCAATATCCTTTGTCACTGCACTTTCAATTTTATGTAGTATCTCCAAAACTAAATTTAAAGGAACATTAAATAAACACATTTCCAGTTTTCAGCCTTGTTTCCACATATTAGTCATAAAGCACACATGACCACTTCCTGCCAGTGTTCTCTAATGGAAGCCACGTTTACTTTTGGCATCCACTGACATGCACACATTTTGGCTGAGATAAGTTCGGTTCTCTCCTCTCTGTCTGCAGGCAGCTTTGGGGACACCACAAAAGCTCATTCAGCTTTTAGAGTTCCAGATAGCTAAAATGACTTTCATGAGCTCCATTGCTGAGGAAATGCAACAAAGAGGGGCAGAGGTTCAGGCTATATCTGCTTTGGCCTGGCAGCAGCTCCACCAGAACCACAGAGTCTGATGCTGAGTGTTTGTGTGTGTGTCTTCAAAGAAAAATGACATGAAGAAAACAATGGAACAGGAGGACAGCTGAATAATTAAGTATTTGTGTAACTGAATGCTATGTTTGTATGACCAAGCAAGCCAAATGTCACTGTCAGTTTATACAAAAAAAAATGTGAACCAGGTAGACTCAACTATTGTGTTTTTTATACATTAAAATCAAAAAATGAAAAACTAAAATTTCTTTCAGTAGGCAATGAGATAAGGTGCTTCCTGTCTTTCAGCTAAACAAATCTGACACCCTCATACATGTAGCACAGACTGGATGTTTTCTAATCAGAATTTTTTTCAATTCCCATGTGGATCTGAGTTGTATTTAAACATTCAAACCGGAACATAACGATGGAAAGAAAGCCAAATAATGTTATGGTACAGCGTAATGTACAGTGTAGCTCATTAGCCGCCAGAGTCTATCTTTCCCACAGATGCCGTTATAATAAACTTACGTGTGATCAGCAACTATACAACCAAATGCTGTAGTTTTCTGCCTCATTTTCCTGATCCTTATAATAATAATAATTATTATTATTATTATTATTATATACTTTTAGATATCTTGCAATTTAGTATGTATTGCTATATAATATTCAAATTATAATGAATGAATGATTTATTGTGGGGGGGGTGATAATTCCTGCATGAGAGGGGCCTGAGGAGAGACGTCTGAGGTGCTGCAGTTGGACCTCAGAGACCTCAGGACCTCCTTTTGTTGCCATTATTACTATTGTTTACTTCCGCTTCTAGGTCATTTTGTCCTGGCATACGCACCAAGCATCAGGCACGCTGAGAATCTCTTGAGAAATGTTCTAGTTTGTAATTATCAATCATCCTGATGCGGCAAAATGATCGATCAGGATCTAATGATAATTTAGGTTCACATCAGAGAGTTAATACGTTACACAGAGATTACAACTTTATCCAGTCAAATTTTGTCAAAAATGCCTAATTATTGTTTGTAGATTTGGTGTTAGATGAGCGATTCTCAACAACTGGCTACTACAGAGCACCTCTTGCCAGCGCATTCAGTTCAGCAGCCTCTCTCTCACAATGGGAGAGAAGAAAAAGTTATTTAAATTTCCCACTAACTGGTGAGTTTATTTTTATCTTTTTGTAATATTTTGTATTAGAGACGGTGATAGACTAATGAAGTCTCTCGCTCTCCCCCTCCCCTTCTGAAGCTGTCTATGGTTCTGAAAGTTTTTTTTTTCATGACAGATGTACTGTCTCCTGATCTGACCATGGCATGAGCTTACATTTGAACTTTACTTAAATGTTTATTCACAACAGCACATTGGCACTGTAATGAGAAGCTGTGCTCTCTCTGCACAACATTGTCAACTTAAGAAACACAACATACCCTGTGAGTATGAGCGACAAAGGTCCTCTGAAGGGGAAATGAGTGAGAGGAGCATGGCATGGAGTCCGTTTGTCAGTTAAATCATGTTTTACTGTGTATGATAAAGGTGCAGTGAGATTCACTGAGATTGTGTGATGGTGATGGAAACACATTGTCTCCCATCAGAGGTGAGAACAATGAAGTGTACCCCACCACAGAGAAGTGTGAAGAAAATTATTTGAGGGATTGTGGTACGTCCTAGCAGATGAGTGGTGAATGAAAAATGGTGGCTGGAAGCTGCAAGAGAGGTGACAGACAAAGCAGAAAGTGAGAGGATCAGCAGTTAAAGAGAGACAAGAGGCGAGTAGAAGATGTCAGCTGATCTCTGCATTGCACTCTTCAAATGCTTTAACAATCATGCCTGTCTGTATGCATTAAGCCTCTTATTTTTCTAGTTTTGTTTTAGTAATTTCTTGAGATCTGGGAACACTGTGACATCACTGCAACAAGGTCTGAGGGGGCTACAAGCACGAGCAGTCAGACGATCAGACA
The DNA here is from genome assembly GCA_005408345.1 of Macquaria australasica. Lineage (NCBI taxonomy): Eukaryota > Metazoa > Chordata > Actinopteri > Centrarchiformes > Percichthyidae > Macquaria > Macquaria australasica. The sequence goes on from SEMN01000787.1 coordinate 164,117, forward strand.
GGTTGTAAATAAACCAACTGTTTATCCAGATAAACCACTTTATTTCAAGCTAAACCTTAAAGTGAGTGCACACGAAATGTTTCTAATAATCCCTCATTGCACTAATATGTAGTTTTAGTTGTGCAAGTGAAAAATAAAAGTAGATTTTGCCACAACTGTCAATAACACAAGACACTCCTTTTCTATAGTGATCTTGAGAAACAAGACTTCTGCATACTGAATGATTTAACTGACATGTTAGCATTATGCGCTTCATGACTTTGTCATTTCTTCCCTTCCAAAGGTCTGTCCATCTTGTACTTTACATGTAACTATCCTATCTGAATAAAACTTGCTATCTGAACTTGCTACCCAAATCTTGAATCAGAGCACTTGTGTTTCTTTATTATGCCCGCAACATTGATAATGGCTCTGTTCCAGCAATTAATGCAAAGCAATGCAACTGTTAGGGCTGCATTAATCTGTTTCTTTGGCCACTGTGGGGCAGAACTCAACAACAAGCTGAAAATCAATGATGGCATAAGACACAAGTTTATATAATGGGTTAACAAACAGTTGCCTTTTTACACTTGCCACAGATACAGAGCCATTTGGAGTCATGTTTGTGTCCACCTAATTCACTCTCCATTTAGATCAGTTTTTGGTCTCACCAACTCATGAGAAAAATATCTGTCTCTTTAGCTGCTAAATGCTCCACCAGCTAACTGTGTCTGTCTGCTGTTTGGTGCTGGGCTGGTAGTGTCAGAGCTTTTACATTGAAAACAGCTGCTGTAGTGAGACTGAACCAAAACAATGAAGTTGTGGGCCTTGAAACCAAAACAATGAGCTGAAAGAGGCTAAAGGCCAGTTCAGACCAATGATTCGCAACGAGACGAAACCGTTTTAGAACGTCGCAGGAAAAAGTTGCAGCGGTGTGAACTGGACCGTCTCAGGTCGACTCGAGCCGGCTGATGGCGTCGCCTGCGACTCAGCTTGTCAAGTTGCCAGCGGCTGGTTTTAGAACTAGGCTGCTTAAAGAAATTTTAACCTTAGTTAGCATTTCTTTACTAGATATGATCAATCTGTCCTTATTAAAAGGCTATGTGCCACAGTCCTTCAAAGTAGCTGTAATTAAACCTCTTCTTAAAAAGCCCACTCTTGATCCAGGGATTTTGTCAAATTAAAGACTTCTTTAGACCCTCCTTTTCTCTCTAAGATCCTTGAGAAAGCAGTCGCCAATCAGTTGTGTGACTTTCTACACAACAACAAGCTGTTTGAGGACTTTCAGTCAGGATTTAGAGGGCATCATAGCACTGAGACAGCACTGGTGAAAGTTACAAATGACCTTCTAATTGCATCCGACAAAGGACTTGTCTCTGTACTTGTCTTACTAGATCTTAGTGCTGCATTCGATACCATTGACCATCACATTCTATTACAGAGACTAGAACATTTAATTGGCATTAAAGGCACCGCACTAAGCTGGTTTAAATCCTATTTATCAGATCGATATCACTTTGTACATGTTAATGATGAATCCTCTATGCACGCCAAAGTCAGTCACAGAGTTCCACAAGGTTCTGTGCTTGGACCAATTCTATTTACCTTATGTATGCTTCCTTTAGGCAATATTATTAGGAAGCACATAAATTTTCATTGTTATGCAGATGATACCCAATTATATTTATCGATCAAGCCAGATGAAACCAATCAATTAGCTAAACTTCAAGCATGCCTTAAGGACATAAAAACCTGGATGACCTGCAATTTTCTGATGTTAAACTCAGACAAAACTGAAGTTATTGTACTTGGCCCTGAACACCTTCGAAACACATTATCTAAAGATATAGTTTCTCTAGATGGCATTGCCCTGGCCTCCAGCGACACTGTAAGGAATCTTGGAGTTATCTTTGATCAGGATATGTCCTTTAACTCCCACATAAAACAAACTTCAAGAACTGCCTTTTTTCACTTACGTAACATTGCAAAAATCAGGCACATCCTATCTCAAAAATATGCAGAAAAACTAGTCCATGCATTTGTTACGTCTAGGCTGGACTATTGCAACTCTCTATTATCAGGCTGCCCCAATAAATCCCTTAAGACTCTCCAGCTGATTCAGAATGCTGCGGCACGTTTACTGACAAGAACCAGAAAAAGAGAACATATTTCTCCAATATTAGCTTCTCTACACTGGCTCCCTGTAAAATCCAGAATAGAATTTAAAATCCTTCTCCTCACCTTCAAAGCCCTAAATGGTCAGGCACCATCATATCTTAAAGAGCTCATAGTACCCTATTACCCCACTAGAGCACTGCACTCACAGAATGCGGGGTTCCTTGTGGTTCCTAGAGTCTCTAAAAGTAGAATGGGAGCCAGAGCCTTCAGCTATCAAGCTCCTCTCCTGTGGAATCAGATCCCAGTTTGTGTACGGGAGGCGGACAACCTCCTCACATTTAAGAGTAGGCTTAAGACTTTCCTCTTTGATAAAGCTTATAGTAGGGCTGACTCAGGTGACCCCTGAGCCCCCCCTTAGTTATGCTGCTATAGGCCTAGACTGCCGGGGGACTTCCTATGATGCACTGAGCTCCTCTCTCCTCCTCTTCCTCTCCATCTGTACGCCCTCATATCCCATCAATGCTTGTTACTAATTCAACTTCTTCCCGTAGTTGTGTGCTTTCTCTCCTCTCTCTCTCTCTCCTCTCTCCTTCTGTTGCTTTCTGCAGGTGTTTCTGCCTCCGGAGCTGTAGAGTCTGGATCTATGGTTGCAGCCACCTGCTGCCCCCGTGCTCCTGCTCTGCACCCGCTGCTGCTATTACTGTTGTTGCTCTTATTATTAGTATTGCTATTATAATATTGCTCTTAGTATTATTTCTGTTGGTGTTAACATCAATACCATTACCACAACTATTGCTTTACATCCCTATGTGGAACTGTACTGTGCTGCTGTATGTTCTCTTTCCTCCTGCTCTCTCTCTCCCGCTCCCCCCCTCCCCCTTCAACCCAACCGGTCAAGGCAGATGACCGCCCACCTAGAGCCTGGTTCTGCTCGAGGTTTCTACCTGTTAAAAGGGAGTTTTTCCTTGCCACTGTCGCATAGTGCTTGCTCATGGTGGGAACTGTTGGGTCTCTGTAAATATAAAGAGTCGGTCTAGACCTGCTCTACTCGAAAAAGTGCCCTGAGATAACTTTGTTATGATATGGTGCTATATAAATAAAACTGAAACTGAAACTAATAAAATAATGCAAGAGCAAGAAAAATAGAGGAGCCTGCAGTTGTTATGGCAGAGTCAGGAGGATACTTTTAATTTTGTTTAATTGTTGAATCTGCCCTCTTTTCTCTTGTAAAACAGTCAGTCATGTAACTTCTTTTATCTATTGTAATTCTGCAACCGACGCAATAATACACTCTGACTCTGCGGTTCCGCTGCTATTCATGATGTTTCTGTATAAACTGTGAATCTTTCAGAATAGCTCACTGGTGTCAGAAAAGCTCACAAGGTCAGTTAACAGTTAAATCCTGGTGAGTTAATGAAAGTATCCACGCTGTGCCAGCTGTGCATAATATTACGCATAATTTTGGAGCGGTGTGATTGCATGTCTATTGAGTTTGTCTGAGCAGGAAACACAAGTGAAAATGATTTATATGGATATATATATATATACATATATTATATATGTATTATATATTTTCCATAATATACTGCCTATGAATGGTGTGTCCTCACTCTCCGTCAACTCCATCAGATTTTTTTAAAAACCTGAATAAATCAGGATATATCGTGGCCAGCTATTACCCTGAGGACCCCTCTTCCACTTCCTGTTCATTGTGGATGCAACAGTGGGACACGTGGTCTGGTAAGATTGACAATTTTTGATATTTTAAACAAACAATGTTGATATCACTGTGGTCACAGCTTTTACACATCAACATCGTCTTTACATTTTTATGATCTTAGTTAACAATTGTGAAATAAAATTTTACATTTTAGTTTAGTTTATATAGGTAGCTAGCAACTGATGAAAAAACAAAATGGCTCCAGTGTACAACACATGGTTAAGATGAAAAAATATTCCATTTTGTCAACTCCGTCAGACGTCAACTCAACGTCAGGTTTTGTCTGACAGAGTTGACGTGTATACTGACGGGGTTGACAAGTGATCCCAAAAACTCTTTTTATAATAGTATAATGTTATTTTTGAATATGGGAAAATATTCCAATGTTATTTCATTGACTCTATTTACATTAACATTTACATACATGATTTACATACCCCTGTATACATGGAACTATTTCCCAACATCCCATGGCAACGGTGCCCCAGATGGCATTGGGGGAACAGTAAAAAGAACAGCAGACAGATTGGTTCTGCATGGGAATGACGTGACCAATGGAAAAGAGTTCTTTGAAAAGATCTCCAACAATCTGAATGGTGTTCAGCTGTACTACATTGAAGATGAAGACATGGGAAAATATGACACACTTCTCATGCAACCACTCAAACAGGTGCCATCAACGAGAAAAATACACCAGGTCACCCCACATCAAAGTAGTGTCCTCTACAGGCAACAATCATGCTTTTGCAGTGAGCCATTGAATTGCAAATGTTTTACTCCGGCTTCTTTTTATTTGCATAGAGGCACAGAGCAACAGTGGACTAATGCAGGGGCCAGATAGAAGGGTCCTTTGGCCATGTTGATGGAGCAGATGGAAAATGAGATGGAGGAAATGGAAGAGTTGTTAGAGGAGGAGATGGAAGAGGAGCCTGTGAACATTCCTGAGGGCATTATCACAGAAATAATCATGACAGCATTAAGGATGGAGACTGGCTAGCAGTGGTGTACGATGACCATTGGTGGCTTGCAAAAGCCATTGATGTGGACCCTGAGCACCAAGATGTGAAAGTGGAGTTTCTGCACCCTCATGGTCCAACGCAAATGCTCACCCAAAACATGGTAGGAGGGATGTTTGTTTCTGCCCAGTCAAAGCCATTCTACTAAAACTAACGGGGACAGCATCTCCACTGCAATCAAGCCGGACAAGAGAGCTCTATAGCATAGCCCCTGACATAATGGTGTTGTGTCTCGTCAACGTTGTTAAGTTTGTCATGTCTTGTTTCTAGTCTTACGTTGAAGTCACTCATGTCCAGTCTTGTCGTGCACTTCCTGTTTTATTTTGTAATAACTCTTTCCTCTCGTTTCAGACCCTGACTTCCTCCCTTTGTGTGATTTTCCCGCCATTGTGATTGTCTACCCCGCCCCTGATTGTGTTCACCTGTTCTCCCCTATCTCATGTATAAGTAGTCTGCGTCTCCCCTTGTCCTGTGCCAGTTCGTCTTGTTTTCGTTCGTCAAAAGATCCAAACCAAGCATACCAGCGAGTCCCCTTTATGTCAGGTTTTGTCATAGTTCATGTTTTTTGATCCTCCTAGTGAGTGTTTTTGCTTTGTACTTTGTATTACCTCGTTAAGAGAGTTTGCGTTGCATCTTGTTCTTTTCGTCCTTGTGAGAGTTTTGGTTTCGTACTTTGATAATCCTCTTCGTGAGCGTTTTTTGTTTACTTTGGGCATATCAGTAAAGTTTTTGTGAAACTCAAAACCTGGTCTCATGAGTCGTGCATTTGAGTCCGCCAGTCCTGTGTCAAAGTTCGTGACAAATGGACTTCATAGAAAGGGAGCATGTCCAACGCCTCTTGCTCAATGCCTAAGTCATGCAGGTCAGACAAAAAAGAAATCAACACAGTGCAGATCTCTTGTATGTCCATAGAGTTAAGAACATTTCTGTTGCTGTTACAGGATGTCACATATTAACTCTTACCTCTACCCTTAACTCTGCAGCTCTGCTCAGAAAATGTGTATTCTAGATGAGCCAAACTCTACTGAGATATTGACAGTTGTCTTGTATTTTTCCAGGGGACCTGGAAACCAAGAGGGGGCATCTCCTCAAGAAAAACGAGTCACCAATAAGCCTTAATTTGAAGTTCGTGTTTGCTCCAATGTAGAGCACATTGTGAAATTATTAAGATTTCACACAGCAAGGATGTTAATTTTTTTTAATCCACATGTTAAGGTTAAGAATGCTGAATATGTAAAATAGCCTATGAATTACCAATTGAAATGATTCATCTGAGTGTGCAGATATCTAGGTTTCACCCTAGGATCATAGTTACCCATTCAGCTATGTCAGAGTGGCTGGGGAGTTGAATCAACTCTCTCCTGCTCACCTGGTTGAATGGCCTCAGAGAACCTAAATAATAATAATACATTTACAATGAAATATCTTTAAACACTGTTAGTTTTCTTCATATATTGTGACCTCAATCAGTTGTTTGGGGAAATGCTAGTATACTTACCCAGTTTTCATTTCTCAGTTGTTTGTCAACACCGTCAGTTGCTTGTCAACACCGACTGAACTACATACAATGATGTCTTATTTGTTTAAAAAGATTGGTTTTATATGCTTAATATTAAAAATGAAGGTAGAAAATTAAGGAATTTAGAAATGGCATATTTCAGAATAAATCAGAAGAAAACTGTATATAATGCATTTTATTACTTAAATTCATTACTGAATACCGTTATTAGATACTTGAGGCCTTTACATTCTTGTTGGATTGATCAAATTAAAATAAAATCATTCTTAGCATGTCTGACGGAGTTGACATAATTCAAGTTATGAAGTGCTTACTAAATACCTGTTCCTTCAGATGATTGCTAGTTGAGACCTTTCTTTACAAATATATCCATTTCAAATTAATGTAGTATTGAGAAATAGAAAATCTGATTTGAAACATGTTTTGTCCCTTATCTCAAGAATCAAATATATATATATATATATATATATATATATATATATATATATACACAGTACAGTATTTTGCACACTGCGTGACACCAGCTCCTCTAAACAACGGAACTGCTCCGGGAATAGACAGGAGGAATTGACAAAAGAGGGGAGATCTCCTGTCTCAAGTTCACGGCATAAATTTACATAAGCCCCCTGGGTATTCTGTTGATGCACCCCTCCAAGCTTCAAATTCACGACCCTCTCGGTTTTTTTTATGTATTTGTCGTTTCATCAATACTAAAAATGCAGCTGTAGCAAGTAACTCACTATCACTATCGTCATTCATATTTTAAGACACTACAAATTATATCCAGCTGCAAAAAATGCCTGAAAAGCCGGCAGTTACAACGGAAGTACAAAGAGTCGTTGCTATGGAAACGATATGCCGTCTCATCTAGTCGCTTTGGTGTAAACTGGCAGGTTTCAGAACGTTGTAGACCGGCACGTTGCAAGTAGTTGCAAGTTTCAACTCGTCTCGTCGCGAATCTTTGGTCTGAACTGGCCTTAAAACATTCTGTAGAACTGAGGGGAACTGCAGAATTGGCGATAATTATCTGTGGGTTTGTCACTATGAATGATCCCTTTCATATTACACATAGTGATTTGATCCATTGTTCATTTGGATATTATAGTGACTCGTGTTTGACATGTCAAAATATCTGCTGTGGTGAAAAATGTCTGTTCAACTTTAATTTCAGTCCACATTATTCCCCCTGATCATCTGCAATGGATCTGCACCGCACAAGGGGGTCTGCCCCCCATTTTGGGAACCACTGCTTCTTCACCAAAAAGAGGTAGAAAATGTGATGTTAATGAGGTTAGGTTTCTCTGTATGGAGCACTCAGTCATTGTTGTTGACACTTTCACTCTTAAGTTTCAATTTGTCACTATGTGCAGAACATTTCCCACTGGCACCAAGATTTAATTTAGACTGATAGGGTCTATTTAGAATACCTCAACTGCTGTAGTAAATAAAGAGAAAAGGCTGAGCTGAAACATGCTTTTTAAAAGAAATTCTCACTGTTACACTTTCCTGAGGCCACACTTTGAGATTTCTACCTTAAAATCAATTCACATCTTACTGTTTGTCATAAGACCATTCAGGCTTCTGGTTTAGTGTGCCAAGAATTTACATCAAACAGAGCAATAAAAAACCCTACCCATCCTTGTTTTCATTAAGATGCAAAATCAGACAGGGCACTACGGTCCAATCAGTGACCCATAAAGATAGGCATGGATAACACAGTCTAATCAGATCTGGGCACTGGGCTCCGTCCATTTCCTATCTGAACTTTTGACAGCGCCAAGTCAAGCTACTAAACAATTCATAACCTGGGCTCACAATGACAGCCCATCATTAACTCCGCAACCACTGTATGTATTTACAATTCACAGTCTGATGTATAGATGATGTATGTATGAGTGCTATGAATGTAAATAATGTAGCAGGCTTTGTCCTGTTACAGGCTGCTGACTTGCAATAAATAACATTATTCAATAAAGCCATTGGCAGACAAAGATTAAAGTCACCAGTGAAAAAGTCGGTAACCTTTGAGATTACAGCCTGCAATGTACAGCGTAATTCTTCAGAATTTACAGTGTAATTGTTTGTACTAACAGTGTACTAGTACAGTATGTACTGATACATACATGTAGGTACAAGACGTGAAATTAGGGAATAAGGAGGTATCAATGTGGGAACTTCAATAGAATTCATACTGTAAGTATTTTCTTAATTAAGAGGTACCTATTTTGTGATAAAGCATGACTATTACTGAGCAGCAATCGGGTGTTTGGGAGAAATTTAAAGAGAACTTACACTAAGTATTTTTAACTACTGGGTACCCATTCTAATATGAGCATGACCATCCTTAAGAGCTGCACACAGGTCACAAACGAGCATTCATCATCAACATTTACTGATTCCATTTCCATGGAGCTGTTGTTAAGGGATGTTATAGAGATGTTTTCTATGGTTATTGTTGTTATTATATTGTGTTGGTCGGTCTTGGATGCAAGTTGAAATTAAAAGTAGGCCTACTTTACAACATACACAATAACATATTGGCCTACAGTATATTGACAATACTCTTTTCCTGGACCTCAGTTTGTTCTTAAGTAAAAACACAAATGTACTCCGTAGTCATTTAGGAACTATGTAGTTGTGCAGGTAAGTAAGTAAATTTTAAGTTCTATGTAGAACTCATTACCTCATCTTCCCCTTAAACTTCTACCTTTGTTGCATCGTAATAGTCATATTGTACCCCATAAAAACAGAATAGGTACCTGTAAGTTAAAAAAATACCTACAGTACAGTAGGTTTCCACATTGTTTCCTCCTTCTTCACTAACTTCTCATCCCCTTGTACCTACATGTATATATCAGTATGTACTGTACTGCTACACTTTTAGTACAAAATAATTACTCTGTAGATTGGGAAGAACTTGATGTACATCTAAAGAGTTACCAAGAAACAAGGTGCTGGAAACAGGTTGAAATTATTTTACTGCACTGGCAGATTTTTAAAAATGAAAATAAAACTTTTTGTACTGAATAATAGACAAATATGACTTGACATGGATATAATAATCTTTCTCTGGGCAGCATGAATCTGCAATCCTATCTTTTAGGGTGGAAACGTTAATATTAGAAATAATACATTCTGACATAAAATGTTTGCTGTCGTAGCTTCAAACTAAAGTACTGGTATCACTTTCAGCCTTCAACAATCCATATCAGCCACGCCTAAACTTGTGCTCCTGTTTAAGGAATGTGAGGGATATGAGAAGCAAAGTCCATCCATTGTTTAAAAGGGAAGAACAACTAAGCATAATGCTGACCTCAATATATAGGTAGCTGCCCTAGCTTCTGAGATGCAATTACACAGCAGATTAAATGACTCCTACACTATAACAGTTACTCCAATGCTGAATGTGAATGCATTGTATCTTGAATGTGAGCAGCAAGAAAGAAAATACACCCCGCAAGCCAATGACAAAAGATAATTCACATAGCAATGGTCTTCGTCAACCTACCGCTGGAACTTAACAAATATAACATGTATACATTATCACAGGTTCTGTTTTTGTTTCCACCACTCCCGCTTTTAGGACAAGTTCCTGGAACTATATTTGGGCACTGCTCAAGAGCTGTCTAGTCCACACCCACACAAGTATTTTTGAAAATGTTCCCTCCTTCGTTCTCAAAAAAAAAAATCCTGTCCAGACAAGCACTGTTTTAAAAAAAATCTCAGTCGAAATGACAGACCTGCAAACTCGCAAGAGGTGAAAAAAGGTGACATGTTTATAAAGTCAACCCCTGTAGGGGGGTCGGGGGGCATCCCAAGAATTTTTTGAGGATTTTAACATGTAAATGAAGCATTCTGGTGCACTCTGAGAATAAAATAAAGGGAAAAGCAACATTTACTTAAGGCAAAAAAAAGACATTTATTGAAACCAGCTCAAGCTGCTGCCAGCTCTGTCTTTCTACATTGAGTTTGCCTTTGATAATGGCCATCAATAATAGAATGTTTCATTTCATTATACATGTCATTTATATTTAGTTTAGACAGGAAAAGGTGCTCAAGTGTAACTGGGGAGTCACGTCTGTGACATATTCTACAGACATCAATAGTCAATATGACTATCAACAAATCATTTTTAGTGTGTATTCTTGCTGAGAACCGCGCACGTTATGCGAAAAAAATAGGCAAGACTCCGAATCTCTAGATGAGCTCCGCTGAAGACGGCTGTGTGACTGCTCTAACCTGTTAACATGGACGCCGAAATGAAAAGCAAGACGTTCCGCGACGCACACGCACTGCTCGGGTCGGTGGTGTGGCCCAGCCGTTACCTCAAAACTAGGTCCATTGTATTAGTACCGCGAAAAGTTGTCTTTATACATCCATGGAAAAGAAGACGATGCAGTTATCTTGATTCTGATTGGCCAAACGTCTCACCAAAGATGTTTTATTGAGAAGAAGATCGCGACGTGACAACAGCTTTCTGAAACGTCTCTGTTCTGACACTTGACCAAAAACTCTGTTTTCCCTGTCTACACTAAACAATGAAAACTCTGTTTCTGAACATCTTCACCCTGGAAGATGTTTTCCAAAAAGTCAGTTTTCAGTGACCTAATAAGCAGTTTGCATGTGGAGGAAAGGCTAAAACGCATTGAAAAAGTTTTAAAAAATAAAATCTGTGTACGTGTGGACTAGGCCTCAGTTCCAGATACTTTCAAGATTGGTCAAGTAGTGACATCACATTAAAACAAGGACGACAACAACAAACACAACTACAGTGACCACCATTCTACTGTGTCTGTATGGAGCAGTACGACCAATACTTTAAGAAGAACAATGGTGGAGAAGGCTCAACCATTCAACCAACTATTCAAACTATGCAAAACAACACTTGGTAGTATTGATACTTCAGCAATCTGCTCCTAGTGCCCAGAAAATTAATATGCATTTTTTTTTAAAGTGAAACTATGTATTTGTGAGCTGTTTTAAAACTGTATGTCTTCAGTCTGACTAGGAACCAACGTGTTTGGTACTGAGAGCCACAGACAGGAGAGGAAAGTCAGAAAGTATTGAAAGACAAACTAACACGTTGCTTTGGGTCTTTGATATGCTGACAAAAGACACTAAACAGGTAAGCGAGATTGGGCTGTATGTAAAGCTGCAGTAAGGTAGGCTAACAACAATTTAAAAGTACATAACCAGTATGTGTTAATAAATGTATTCTCTCCCTCAGACACACACTTTCTCTGCATGTGTGCCGACATCACACAGCTGGTTCTGCTGATGTGTGTATTCCCTGGGCACCTTGGCAGCGCTGCATTGATACCCTGTATTAAGTGGTCAAATCATATTCTGCAGACACTCTGCTTTTCTGGGCCTCCTGACTCACTGACAGCCGTCATGTAATTACATTGAGGCCAAAAAACGGCCAAAACATGCACATGGACATCTTATTCTATCCTGTCTTTTCCCCCTTGTGTCCATTTCCCCCACCGCTAGCTGAGATTTCTCTGACACCGGGCTCCACGCATGCTAGGGCTGCAGATGCGTGTGTGGAATCACTAAACAGCCTCTCATTCTCTGTGTCTGTCTCTCTCTGTCTTGTCAATTCTCCTCCGCCGGTTGTGACACCGCGGGGAAGTAGGCTACTTGATACATACGGATTGGCTTTGACACATTGCGGATCTCTCCATGGTGCCGAAAAGGGAGCTGGGGGAGGTGGAGGGGAGGACGGGGAATCTTATTAGTTTCATTTAGGAGCTGCCCTGCACCAACTAAAGAGGCGAACCGGACTGAACGGATTTCTAGTCTCTCCATCTGTTCGTTGGAGAGTGCGCTGAAAAGGAAACTCGCCCGACAACTGTCGCGTGGAAGCAGTCTGGACTGCATCGCACCTATGTGGACGGTAACTTACCATGTTGACTTCAGACACCATGTCAATACTGGCGATGTCTATGCTCATGCCAACGTCCACAGGGGCGCCTATGGAAAATATGACAGCAGAGTATTAGTAAGCATTAAAGCAAAGCGCTGAGCATTAGGCTACATGTTAGTTAGGCTACATGAACACAGCGGACACTGGTGACTTTTACCTCCAAAATCAGGCCGCAGACGGATGTCATAGCCCTTCAGCAGCTTGTCCACGGTGGCTTTCACATATGACATGTTGCTAGGTTCGTTGGCGCTGAGGACAGAAAGACGTTCAATTCAGAAATAAGGAAATCTTATAGGGCCTGTCTGAAATAAGACATGACACGCGTGTTATTATCAGATCTCACCTTTGCGCCCCACAGACTACCGTCGCCAGCAGGGACAAGCAGCAGACCTCCCAGCATCCGCGGTCCAGAGTAGTCCACATCACTAACTCTGATCCTGCCAACGACTTTGACACAAGATCTCAGGGATGCAACTTAGGCTGCAAAATTATACCAAGAGCAACGCATGCGCGTCGTTTTACCAACATCCAAGCGAGGCAGTGGTGAGGTGAGACAAAACGAATTTGGATGAAATTGTATTAACAGCCTATAGGTGTGGAAGCTTCACCTGAAGAGTGGAGGTTGGCGCATGAAGCGGCACATATAGTCTCCCAGCACTTCAGATGTCAACACAGACCCCCATTTCCTCGGCAGCCCTCTCACTTTATTCCAGCAGTCACACAGCAGTCTTCCCGCTGCCGCTCAATTTGAAGACTTTAAATAATGACCACCGAGCGCGGCTCCCCGGTTACCTTTAGTAAACCGGAGGAGAGAGAGAGAGAGAGATGGAGAGGCGTCATGCAACACAAGCACGTCTGAGGAGCTGCGCATTTTCGGGGCTCCGCCAGGCAGCTGATCCCATTCAGCTCGCGTCACGGGCTGCACACCAATTGTTTCAAATCCCAGAAAATACATTAGAAACCCACCGCACGACTAACTGATGAGAGAGGAGATAAGATAGGCTGTGTGGGACTGGAAATGGCTTCTGCTCCGACTGCAGGGCGTGAAGGGAATAGAGACAGTGGCGTGTTCAGACTTTTTTGACTGGGGTGGCCTGAGTGGGGTACTGATTTATGTAGGGATGCCATGAAGTAGCGCACGCACGCGCGCACTCGTCAGAATAGCATTAATTTACTATTTTTCATATCTACTTAAATTACTAACATTACAGTATCTTACAGTTTCTTACACTTCTGTGTTTAAGATTTGTATTTAAAAGATAAATAGACCTATCACAACACAACAGAGTGGCACCATACCAGTGTAGGCTAATATAAAGCTTCCATACTGAATTCTTTCCTCAAAAAGCAATTGTAGGGGATAGTGGGACACAACCTAACACATTTTGGTTTTGGCTAAATAATTAAAAAAATATTTTATATTAATATTATATAAATCGTGTTTTTATACAAGCAACACACACATCTCTGCTACAAATGAACACTTGAAGTTTGTTTTAAGGACCTACCTTTCTTGTACAATTGCACAAAAGTGGCAGAAGTGAAATGTTAGCCTACAACTTAGCCCATGGGTGGGGTTTATTGTAACAGACAGAGGGTTAGTTGTAACACTTGCTAGAAAAGTCTGTTTGAACGCAATTAATTCAATACAATTCTGTCTATATACAATAGATGGATACTGTTTGTGGATCTAGATATCCACACATCTATCCATCCAACCCGGTATCACGGCAGGTCGTGAAATAGTCACAAAATTTAATCTATTGATTCGTGTACATGGACACGAATTTTCCTTTTTTTTCGTGACACTCAGCACGATTCTCAAACCAGTGTATTTCAATTGGAAGTATATTTCGTGACTGCACCACGTTTTTTTTAAACCAGTGTATTTCAATTGGAAGTATATTTCGTGCCTGTACCACGTTTTTTTGTCAGTGGAGACTAGAGCACAGAAGCAGTATTTTCATTTATTATTCCTTTTTTGTTGTTGCTATAACAGCTATACTCAACATTTAATCACATCATCTGTTTGTCTGTTTGTTTGTAAATCCCGTTGTACCTGTCTGTCTGGCTGTCTGTTCGTCTGTCTGTCTGTCGGTCTGTCTGTGTTACAATGGCCACCAGACATACCCTTGACCCCCAGGATCCCCTCTACCAAGAGGGGAGACGGATGGCTCTTGAAATGAAACATGACCACATTCTAGCTGAAGCCAGGGTTAGTGTTTTTATACACCTCAGTCATTTTGTACTTGGACATACAGATGGGCGACAAACTGAAGTGAAAACCTGGATGAATGTGTGGAAAAACATGAGTGCAGAAGATTCTACACAGTTGTATTGCATGATGCAATTAAACAGTTAACATCCTATCATGCTATGTGGCATGTATAAAAATGTTGAGCAGGACCGAAGGCACACATTCGATGACCACGATATTTGTGCATTAAGGAAAAACCTGAAGAGCAACTCTTCCTCAGGTGACAGAGAATGTAAATGCAGGACGTGATCAGACTGTGTCAGCAACAATAGTCTTTCCTCAACTACAGATGTTATGGTAGGGTTGGCCAGTTATTAAAAAGACAAATGCACAGGGCACGTTCCTGAATGGTTTGATGGGGAGGAAAATTATGTAAATCATATGCTATGGCCTTCACACTCACCACATCTCAACCCAGTTGAACACCTATGACAAATTTTGGACTCTCCACCACCATCATCAAAACACCAAATGGGGGAATATCTCTTGGAAGAATGGAGGTCTATCCTTCCAGGACAGTTACAGAGACTTGGTGAATCTATGCCAAGGCATATTTAAGCTGTTCAACACCTTACTACTACACTATGTTGGGTTTTCCTTTTATTTGTCACCTGTCATTTGGTTTCAGTACCCTTAACAACATCAGTCTTACAAGATTTTTCACTTCAACACAGAGAGCAGCTGAGGAGAGGAAACGAGCACACTCTGGAGGAGACCCTCCACAGAGCTCTAAAAGGGACTGTGCTGGACGTGGGAAGCCGAGGGGTAGGTGTGGAGGGCGACACCAAGCCTCAGCTACAGGTTGATATGTGAATTAATAAATAGTAAAAGGTGGACCAAATTAAATTAGAACACTGTAATTGATTGTTTATAGTTTCAAAATAGTCCAATATTTAAAAATACATATAAAAAAGTAGATACAAAATTTTTCAGTGGCACTATCATAGAAAACTTTACCAAGTACTTAACAGGAATATATTATGTCTGATTATTAGTATGAATGCAGTGATAGCCTAACCTGTTCTTATTCTTCTATGTACTGTTTTACAGTCACATGCCCCCCGGCTGAGTGCTCCCTGTCATCTGATTTGGAGGTTCCGCTTGCTGTATCTTCAGCACAACTGAATCCTCAAGAGGAATTTGGTAAATCACAGTGATGAATTTAAGTTTACATCTAAAATACATTAAAGTTATCAGTGAGAGAAAAAACCCTTAGACACAACTGACAGTACAGTATATGGATTAAGAATACAATTTAGTAAAGATTTGGGCCAGTTCCATACTGAGCCATGATTGACATGATGACATATTGATCTGTTGACTTTTAATGGTCCTCATCTAAATAGCCCTTTGTAGCTCAAGTTCATATTTTCTTAACAGAAAAAAATATGGAGAGGCTCTCTGCTATTTTGGCCTCATGTCCTTCGGCTGAACCTCAAAGAAGCACTGCATCATCATGGTCATCTCTGGTGATTTTAATCATGCCCCTCCGTCTTCCTCTCTACCCACATTTACCCAGTATGTTACGTGCCATACCAGAGACAACAGAATACTGGACTTGTGTTATGCCAACACCAAGGACGCATACATCTCATTGAGTCTCCCCCCCCTGGGCAGATCTGATCACAACCTTGTGCATCTCAGGCCTGTCTACAGACCTCTTGTGCGCAGGCTGCCTGCTGTCCCACGCACAGTGAAGAAGTGGTCTAATGGAGCAGAGGATGCTTTAAAGGACTGTTTTGACACTACTGTATGGGACATTTTTAGTGACGCTCATGGGGAGGATATTGACAACCTCACAGACTGTCTGACGGACTACATAAACTTCTGTGTGGAAAACACCATCCCCACCAGGACTGTGCGTTGTTTCGCCAACAATAAACCCTGGATTACTCCTGATATTAAGGCTCTCCTCAAGGAAAAAAAGAGAGTTTTTGTATCGGGTAACAAGGAGGAGTTGAAGAGTGTCCAGCGAGAGCTAAGGAGGAGGATCAGGGAGGGGAAAAACAGCTACAGGAGAAAGTTGGAGAGTCAGCTGCAGCAAAATAACACCAGAGGAGTTTGGAAGGGCCTTAAAACCATCTCGGGCCATATGGACTCCAAGCCCCGGCCTGCGGGGGATCAGAAGTGGGCAGATGACCTGAGCGTATTCTTCAACAGATTCGATCAGGCATCTACCCCTCCCCCTGCCCCGTCTCCTCTGCAACCATCATTACCATCTACCCTCCCTGCCTACAGCCCTCCCCCTCCCTCATCTCACCACTTATCACTCCCCACAGCCCTCAGCTTACAGCCACTTAATACACCCACACCACAGCCTGGGCTGGGCCCATCTCCCCATTTCACACCCGCAAACACCCCCCATTCAGCCCCCATGCTCTCTACAAGCTCAACTGGACTGTTCCTCACAACATCCCAGGTGAGAAACGAACTGAGGAAGATAAGGGTGGGGAAGGCGGCGGGCCCAGACGGCATCAGCTCCAGACTTCTGAAGTCCTGTGTGGACCAGCTGTGTGGGATTGTTGAACACCTGTTCAACCTGAGTCTGAAGCTGGGGAGGGTGCCAAAACTGTGGAAAACATTGTGTCTGGGGTCCTGTGCCGAAGACCCCACACCCCAAGGACCTCAATGGTTATAGGCCAGTGGCATTGATGAAGACCCTGGAGAGACTGGTCCTTGTTCACCTGCGTCCGCTGGTGAGCCCATGTATGGACTCTCTCACCTAGAAAAGGCTGGAAACACTGTGAGGATCATGTTTTTTGATTTCTCCAGTGCTTTTAACACCATCCAGCCCAGGATTCTGGGGGACAAGTTGGAGCACGCTGGGGTGGACCATCACCTGGCAGCATGGATCCTGGACTATCTCACAAACCGACCACAGTATGTGAGGTTACAGGACTGTGTGTCTGACACACTTCTCTGCAGCACAGGGGCTCCACAGGGAACCGTTCTGGTGCCTTTCCTGTTCACCTTCTACACAGCGGACTTCACCCATAACACTTCGAACTGTCACCTGCAGAAGTTCTCTGATGACTCTGCCATCGTCGGCCTCATCACCAACGGGGATGATGGGGAGTACAGAGAACTGACCCAGGGCTTTGTGGGTTGGTGTCAGCAGAACCGCCTCCAGATCAACGCGAGTAAAACCAAAGAGCTGGTGGTGGACTTCGGCAGGCGCAAACTCCCTCCACCTACACCAGTGAACATCCAGGGAACGGACATTGAGATTGTGAGATCGTACAAGTATCTGGGTGTTCACTTGAACAGCAAACTGGACTGGTCAGACAATACGGACGCTCTGTTTAAAAAGGGCCAGAGCCGTCTCTTTTTGCTCAGGAGACTAAGATCTTTTGGAGTGCAGGGTGCGCTCCTGAGGACTTTCTATGACTCTGTGGTGGCATCAGCTGTCTTGTATGGGGTGACCTGTTGGGCCAGTGGCATCTCTTCCAGGGATAGAAAGAGACTGGACAGACTGGTAAAGAAGGCCAGCTCTGTCCTTGGATGCCCTCTGGACCCAGTGGAGGTGGTGGGAGGCAGGAGAATGGTGGCCAAGCTATCATCACTACTGGAGAACACTTCCCACCCCCTACATGTCACTCTTTCAGAACTGGGCAGCTCCTTCAGCAACCGGCTGCTCCACCCGCGGTGTCTGAAGGAGAGGTACCGTAGGTCCTTCCTGCCTGCTGCTGTCAGACTCTATAATCAGTACAACTCCCGGTAATCTACACTTGACTGTCAGTGTGCAGACTATTCACTACTATACTTCATCTACTGCTGTGCATTATCTTCATACATATATTGTATTCATGATGTTATCTACTTCATATGTTGCTGTGAAATATTTTTCATATACATGTATTGTATATATGCAATATTTTTATCTTATCTATTTGTTCATACTTACAACTGCACTCAGTCACTCTATTATTTATTTCTGTCTATATTGTGTATAGGACTATTTTTCTATTTTTCTATTTATTTTTATTGTATTTCTATATATGACACTTTTGCTGGCTGCTGCAACGCTAAAAATTTCCCCGCTGTGGGACAATAAAGGCTTATCTTATCTTATCTTATCTTGTCTTTTCGGCAACAGAAAGCCTCAGAGTGCTGGAAAGAAGCAAGACCATACCACCTAAAATGCCTTATTAAAAAAGAGGCTGTTGGTCATCCCTTGTGTTGCGTCTGCCACGCACCTGCTGTTATTAGGTTGGATCTCATTAATATTAAACTTTATTTACCCAGGGTAGGCTTGCTGAGAAGTAATGTTCAGTGCCCTCTGCTATATAGGCTAACAAGCATTCCTTTTGCGGTGGGAGACAAATTGGATACCCAGAGGAAACCCACATGAATGTGAAAAGTAAATCTAGTACCTTCTTACTGTGAGGTGACAGTGCTAAACACTGAGCCACCATGCAATCCTATAACAATCAAACCAAACCTAGTATACGTATAACTTGTATAAAAGTTGAGTGTATAGTATTTTATGAGTTATGTTATGAAATAATTTATTATTTTAGAATAATTTTGTATTTCTTCCCTAGGTGTAGGGAGTGTCTTCCTGAGGAGTGGTTCTGTGGGGACTGTGATGTATTGCATCACAAAAAACAGCCACTCCACAATAGGGAATGCGTAATTCATGGTTTTTTTAAAGCCATTCCTCCAACCACATGCATCATTAGAGCGGAGGGTGGATATTGCACCCATGAGCAAGGTACGTTCTCACGAAAGCCTTAATTTTGCTATTCATGTGTGTCTGCATCCAGTTACATAAAATGTAAATGTGTGGTTTTCTTTCTTTTTGCCAGCTTGCATTTTGCCAACTGTGAAGGTGCCAAACTGCTCCTGTGAAGGCACAAACATCACTGTGTTACCAGGGAAACCAGTGATTTTAATTACCAATTATCAATGGTAAAAACAATTCACTGTTTAGATTTTGATATTGTAGATTTGATCTGTTTTGACATTGGTGTGCTGTGGTATTGTGCCTACAATTGCAGTAGTGTCAAAACCCATGGTATAGCACGTGGTATTGTCATTAACCGAAACAAAGACAGATGTCATATTTTTGTTCTCCACAAGAAAAAAATCCTTCCAGCATTAAGTCCAATCAACACAGCTGTTTGGAATTCGGTGAATTGGACGAATGTAAACAATGCAGGTGTGATACTATTCAATAAGTTAGATACGAGTGCTATACTGTGATTATAGTAACTCGTGCAGTGTCTCTCAACCATTAACAATGTGCAGATGGAACTAACTGTTGTAAAATGTGTAATGTATGTCGTAAATGTGTATTTTATGTTGTTTATTTACTTTTTTGTTCCAAGGGCGTTATGACTTGAATCAGCCACTATATGCATGTCAAACGTGCCAGCAGCAGTGGACCCCTGACTTCAAAGACCTCCTTATGAGCGGATATTGGCCAGCCTCTGTCAACACTTCCACGCTCTACACATTGGACCTCCTGTGCTCCTTTCAGGAACTCAAGGTCATTTCTCCAGGATTCTCCAGACAGGCCTTTGCAAAGCTGCTGGAGCATCGTACAAAGTGTGGAGGAAGAGTAAGTATAATTGTTTTTCACCTATTCTAAAATGTCTTTCCATAAGCAGACAACATCACAAAAACTATTTAATTCTTTGTCTTTCAGTCTGGCCATATCAACAGTGATGCACTGCAGCGCAGCTTCTTAGAGTTTTCATACTCCTCATTTGAGGAAGATCAGCTCTGCTGTGGTGATCTTTTCACCTGCCCAGCCTGCACGCCGGAAATGTTGGCTGTTTCAGCAGATGGAAACAGAAAGCTATATCGCTTTCGCCAAAATGGAAGGTGCTCTTTTTTCCAGTGTTTTTTTTTTATATTTCTTTGATTTATTTACTTATATATTTCATAGATGGATTTTCTATTTTTCTTTATTCTTCAGCTCTGACGACTCTGCCTTTTTTGAGGGGCTCTTTGTGGCTGAAGACAGCGCAGTGTCTGGATTTGTTGACACCATACAGAAAGCAGTGAAAAATGCAAGTTTTAATTGTAATTTGACAAAACAGTTGTGTTACTAAAATAACCATATATGTCCAACCTACATTTCCTCCTCACTGCAACTACTTTTTCTGCCTACTAATTACTCCAAAATCAAATTGAGAGAATAAATGGCATGTATTATATGACGCCATATCTTTTATTTGATTTGTTATGTTTGTCATAGACACAGGGAAAAGGCACATGTGGGGACTCCCAGTGGACAGCGGCGAGGGAGACTTCAAGGAGGGCTTCCAAGTTGGATGAAGAGGGGATGGAGGTTGCTGTGTGTCGCCATGGATTCCTTCTGAAAGCCCTTAATATGTACAGGGAGGAGATATTCGCCTACCCCCTGTATCTTCAAAAGGAGCTCATGCCAGCCAAGGCACAATTCTTTGCTATGGATGTGGCTTGCAAATACTGGCCATACCTGGAGAAAGCTGCCAGTGTCCTTCCTGCTCTCCAGGAGCTGACCACAATGAAACCTTTCCTCAGTGTTATGCATGCTCGAGCTCATGCTACTAAGTGTGAGGTATGTTTAATATTTTTGTATCCTATGTGCATTTTTAATGTTTACAAGCACATTAATAAAATGAAATTGAAGTTATTGTCTAAATGTAGCCTTTTTGTGTTACCATTCCACCCAACCTTTACTAACAGATTAAATGGAGTGGTTGGAACCAGGAAGGAGCAGGGACAACAGCTGGTGAAGAGGTGGAGCAAGTGAACAGCTACCTCTCCCGTTGTGCACTGACGACAAAATATATGTCAAAAGCAGGTGATGAGAGGAGTGTTTGCCATATTCTTGCATACTTGTTTTGAGATTGCACGTCATAACCTTATTATTTGATTTCAACAGCGTGGGTGGACATGCTTACATTCCACGCAATGGGGTGGAACCACAAAAAAAGTGTCTCTACATCAGGCACTTTCAACAAGATATGTGAAGGTAAGTCTCCTATTAATAGTTTAGTTGCGTCCTTTGTTGTCATGATTATGGGCAGCTTGTCTCTGTGTATTTCCCTTCCCTCTTGTCTCAGTCTGTGTTTGTGTGTGGCTGTTCAATCACCTCGGAGGCACCTGGCTGATTACACACACCTGATACCCATCAACGTCATCTACCCACAGTATATCTACCCTGGTTCTTCAGCCACTCATCGTCAGATTGTTGTCACAACTGCTGTGTGTGCCCGGATCAGCCTACCTACCTGCCTCTACCTCTGTTCCACTGGGACCATCAGCCAGCCACGCACCTCTGCTCCGCTCTCTGAACCGAACCCCTTCTACACCTCTGTTCCACTCGGACCGCCAGCCTGCCACGCACCTCTGCTCCGCTCTCTGAACCGAACCCATTCTACACCTCTGCTCCACTCGGACCACCTGCCAGCCACGTACCCCTGCCCTGCACTCCGAACTCAAATCCAATAAACACCTTGTTACTTGCCTACCTTGGTTTTGTGTCTGCTCTTGGATCCACCCAACTAAAACCACAACATTTGTAGTGTGCACTTTGCCTGTTTTTAATCATACAAGGTTTTAATCCTGATTATTGTGTAACACTGTTTGCCAGACTTGTCAGAGACTGCTGGATGAGACTGCAAGGCTGGCTGAAGTAAAAGCAGAGCTACACTGCTCAGATGAAATGGTGTCACGGTGGATTTCTGATGTGAAGGAATGGGCAGCTGATGGTAAGCATGACCAGATGACAGAAAACAACATATATCCTTTTCCACTACAATTTGAATTTTCAGGTTTGATATTAAAGAGCAGCCAAAGATAGTAGGCTGATCTTTAATGGCAGGTAATGTGACCATCTGTGGATTGCAACAGGTGGTGACATTACCTGCCACCAAAGACCAGCCAACTACATGTCCCCATCAGATGTTATGCCACATGTCGGGTTTATCATATATTCCAGTTTCCCTGCAGGAAGTGCAAATATCAAGTTGGGTTAAAAGGAGTTTTATATGTAACACAAATTCAAACATTGAAACTGTTATGTGTTGTGTTACAGTGAATTTGCACTGACTATTATTACAGAGACGCGAGATACATGTCATACCATGTCAAGACACCACACATACCGGACTTCAGCAGTCCATTGAGGGGCTTTACCTGAGTGTGAGGCAGCGGAAGCAAACCCTCTATCGTCAAAATGGTATAACTATATAATATTGATAAATTCAGGCTACTGTATTATTTTATTAACACTCCACCATACATAAAATTAGCACGTAATGAAGTAGCAGTTAAGCCAACTACAGCTCAATCATTACATTCTGTTCTTAAAAATGTTAATTACCTATTTGTCAGTTGATCGTAACTGAAAATCAACTACATTGCAATTTTACATACTTGCAGCTTTACTTTCACTTTTTGGGTGCAATGCATTTTTCCTTGTTGAACAGTTCTGGCACAGACCTCTACCCCTCTACTTCATGTCTTTGTAGACAGCAGCAAGTTTTGCCACCGCCTTCGAAGGAAGCTGGCAGAAGACAAAAAGCTCCTTCTTCAGGAGATCCAAAAGTACAACAATCTTGTACTACACTCTGCCACAAACATTGATGTAGCTGTGGTTGAGCATTCCCTAACTGGAGGGAGCACTGTGTCCCCAATATGGCCATGGGAGGTTCATGGCAGTGGTATGTCAGTTTTCAGATGCTTCATAAGAATTTGCTATATAGAATATACTGAACTAAGTCATGCACATAACATTTAATATTCATTTAGTTTATGGGTGTGTTTTCAGTTTTCTTATTTTGTGTCAATTTGATAAAAAGTACATGTTTGTGGTTGCAAAAATGTTTAATGCTATTATGTAAGATTGTCTCATATATAATATATATACAGTCCCCTCCAAAAGTATTGGAACGGCAAGGTCAATTTCTTTGTTTTTGTTGTATACTGAAGACATTTGGGTTTCAGATCAAAAGATGAATATGAGACAAAAGTTCAGAATTCCAGCTTTTATTTCATGGTATTTACATCTAGATGTGTTAAACAACTCAGGACAGAGCACCTTTTCTTTGAACCCACCCACTTTTCAAGTGAGCAAAAGTATTGGAACAGACATTATTAAATTAACTTAAAGTGAATAACATTTAATATTTGGTGGCATAACCCTTACTTGCAATAACTGCATCGAGTCTGCGACCCATTGACTTCACCAGGCTGTTGCATTCTTCATTTGAAATGCTGTTCCAGGCCTTTACTGCAGCCTCTTTCAGTTCTTGTTTGTTTGTGGGGGTTTCTCCCTTCAGTCTCCTCTTCAGGAGGGAAAATGCATGCTCTATTGGGTTAAGGTCCGGTGATTGACTTGGCCAGTCCAAGACCTTCCACTTTTTCCCCCTGATGAAGTCCTTTGTTGTGTTGGCAGTGTGTTTTGGGTCATTGTCTTGTTGCATGATGAAGCTTCTCCCGATTAGTTTGGATGCATTTTTCTGTAAATTGCCAGACAAAATGGTTTTGTAGACTTCAGAATTCATTCTGCTGCTACCATCATGAGTTACATCATCAATAAAGACTAGTGAGCCCGTTCCAGAAGCAGCCATGCAAGCCCAAGCCATGACATTACCTCCACCATGCTTCACAGATGAGCTTGTATGTTTTGGATCATAAGCAGATCCTTTCTTTCTCCATACTTTGGCCTTTCCATCACTTTGGTAGAGGTTAATCTTGGTCTCATCAGTCCATAAAACTTTGTTCCAAAACTTTTGTGGCTGATCTCTGTACTTCTTTGCAAAATCCAATCTGGCCTTCTGATTCTTTTTACTGATGAGTGGTTTGCATCTTGTGGTATGGCCTCTATATTTCTTCTCTCGAAGTCTTCTTCGAACAGTGGATTGTGATACCTTCACCCCTGCCCTGTGGAGGTTGGCAGTGATGTCAGTGACTGTTGTCTTTGGGTGTTTCTTCACAGCTCTCACAATGTTTCGGTCATCAACTGCTGTTGTTACCCTTGGCCGACCTGTTCGATGTCTGTTGCTCAGTACACCAGTAGTTTCTTTCTTTTTCAGGACATTCCAAATTGTTGTACTGGCTATGCCCAATGTTTGTGCAATAGCTCTGATCGATTTTCCCTCTTCTCTCAGCTTCAAAATGGTTTGCTTATCTCCCATAGACAGCTCTCTGGTCTTCATGTTTGCTTAACAGCAAATACAGTTTTCACATGTGAAACCCAAAGCCAAAAACAAGAACTATTTAATGTTTCAGCAATCAATCTAAAAGGCAACACCTGAGCGACTAGAAACGCACATCAGTCACATGTTCCAATACTTTTGCTCACTTGAAAAGTGGGTGGGTTCAAAGAAAAGGTGCTCTGTCCTGAGTTGTTTAACACATCTAGATGTAAATACCATGAAATAAAAGCTGGAATTCTGAACTTTTGTCTCATATTCATCTTTTGATCTGAAACCCAAATGTCTTCAGTATACAACAAAAACAAAGGAATTGACCTTGCCGTTCCAATACTTTTGGAGGGGACTATATATATATATATATATATATATATATATCTGATATTGATTTTTAGCAAACATCATCATGAAGAAACACATGCATGATCAAGTGATGTTAACAATGTGACTGCAAGAGGAAAAAAGCGTTTTGGTGTTGGAGATGGTGCAACACTGTGCATGGTTGCAGAACCTTGCAGTGGTTCTCAAGAACAAGGTGGCTGAGAAGGGTAAGTTTAAGCAAAAACATTTGCATTTAAAGTATGTGTTTTTAAATGGGGGGAAAAAAAAAAAGACCAAATCGGTGTCGGTCACAGAACTTGGATGGAGTAGAATGGTCATTACTCCGTTTGCCGTGGTCATTTGGCTTGTACATAATAAAATGGCGATTAGAGTTTGCTATGGTAACAAGTCAGTAAGGCTGTAAAGTGAGTCACACTTGCTTGAGAGATGTGCACATATGTTGTACTGTGGCTGTAGCCTGAAAGTAGAAATTAACAATAATTTTTGAACAGTGGAATGTGTGTCCTGATGTGTTACATGGTGTTAGCAGCAATATTGTGCTTACTATTAGCTTCTCCAGTTAAAATAGAAAACCTAGTCAGCATCATCAAACAGATGTTTTACTTGATGTAACTCCTAGAATGCTACAAAATGTGTTACTTTAGCACAACTCTAGTGGAGAAGAAAACTTAACTTGAAACGGCTGACAGACATTAGCTGAAACACAAAATGCTTTTCTGCTGCTTTGGTCCTCGCTGCAAAACCTCTTGCCTCAGTGAGTCAGCAACTTGCTTTAAGTTTGTTTATACAGAAGTTAGCCTGGTACCATGGCAAAGATGCACATACAAATGCCAACCATCCTGGTATATAGATTTGAATGGGAGAGACCTTTCTGCTCCATAGAAGTTCTGTAGCCTCATAACGCAATCTCACTATGTAGTATGTTTGTAATGTATTCTCTTGTGTATTTTGAGAAGTAGACGAGGGAAATGAAGGACTTCGCTGTCTCTTAAGAAGACGACTTTCAGAGGTGTCGGAGAGGTTGGAAGTGGTCCTCCAACAGTACAAGACTGCTTTAGGTCTTGAGGCCTCTGTCCTTCTACATATTGAGGAGGATGAAGATCAAAGTGGCCTCAGCAGTCCAGACACCAGTGAGGATGAAGAAGGAAACACTTAGGTAATTTATGTATGTGTTTGTTTATTTATTTATTTGCAAACCTAGACCTGTTACTCTTGAAGGATTATTTATTTATGTATTTATTAATGCTTTACGCACCTTGTTCATTCTGAAACAGCTCAACTTCAGCTTCTGATCTTACCTCTTGCTTTCTTGTTTTTCTGTATTTCCCCAGATTGAAGATACACAAAGGAAGATTCCCCTTGATTCCGGTGACCCTATGACCTTTCCTCTTGCACCAACTTCAGGACAAACATTTGACTTGTACACAACATTAATTGTGAAGCCAGTAACTCTAAAATATACGCTTATTTATATATATATATATATATATATATATATATATATATATATATATATATATATATATATATATATATATATATATATATATATATATATATATATATATATATAATTTTTTTTTTTTTTTTTTTTAAATTATAAAATAAATAAAAGAATGAGCAGTGTTATGGGCAGTTTTACACTGTTGTATATTTTATGATATTTATGCTTTGTTATTCCAGTTGACATATAACTTGATTCCATGTTCTGTTGTTGGTGCTTTAAGTTTACCTAACCTCACAGACCAGTGTTAATAAATACAGCCTTATGGCTTGTTTGACAAATGTGCATTTGGTGTGTTTTCACTTGTATTGTGAAGACGACAAATAAAATATTTCCAAAGATTAGCATTTTTTGTTTTCACTTTTCCATACATCATGTTATTTAAAAACACAATGTAGCTAATAGCTAGGAATGAGCATATCTATGTGTGGAATTTGATTGATTCACTGCATTGTTGGTTTTGGTTGATACATTATTTTAGAAGTAACAATTGGGGGTAGTACTTAATGTAATTCTTAAGAACCGTGGTTATAGCTACTAGCTTATAGCCATCCTAAACTATGTAGCCTTTATTGAGGCACTGGGGAAGGCTTTACATTTATTATTTTAATAAATGAGGGAGTCATTTTAGGAGGCTTCCTTTAAGTGCTTACAAGGACAACAACTAGTGCATTGTTGGGAAGGTTATCATGGTCTTTGAAAGGTTGTATAACTCCCACCCAGATATTGATATTTTATATCATTACTTTAAGACATCTCTTTTTACTCATCTTCAAACAGCTTTTGTCTGTGTATGTGCGAGTGCATTTGTGTTGTTTTATTTGTTTTGCTTTATGTACAGTATTTGATGTATATTTGTGTTAAGGACCCCCATGAAAACTAGATGGTTCATCTCAAGGGGTTTATCCTTCTAATAAACTGTATAGACAAAGGTTTTTGTGTACTGTTATTTTTTTGATGAAACAGTCACTAAAATAAATCACCTTTTCTAATTAAATACTGCTGAGCATCCAGGGCATTACTTGGGGTAAGGCATGAAGTACTTGGGTTGAGGTTAGGGCTGAAAACATGAAAATAAGGTTAAAAGTAGACAAAGTCAAACAATTTTACCTTGAAGGATTTTTGTCATCATTTCCACAAAAACAGAAAACATAAATGAATAAAAAATATGTATGGCATATTGAACTCTCAAAGGGTTCTGTGAAGTTACACCTGGGCAATGTCATGTCTGTGAAATGTGAAAATTAAAACTTTGTGGTAGGACAAAACCAAATACATTGTTGCAAAGGTCTCAACCTTGAGAGTAACATCATGTCAGTCTGAAGATGATACATGGCTCCTGCTTTGAAATATTGACCTCTGAACCTTGAACCCAGTGCATGTTTGAAGGCTTATAATTCAGCAACAGGAGGGGCTACAGACATAGGACCAGGTGTTATAGAAAGCTCTTGACCTCAGCTGTCATGCGGGTTTGGTCACCGTTGGGCACCAACTGGGGGCGCTGTCAAATATGGAAAAAAGCTATTTTCACCTATTTAACAATTAGATTTTTTAAATCTGATCACACCAATGTATTTCCCACCCCCTAAAACCTCCTGGGGTACCCGTAGTTTAATACTGCCAACTTCTAATTGTGTGAAATATAGAAATGTATTTAAAAACTACAATTCCCATTAGAGACGCGCCCTAGAAGTTGTTACGAAGCGTACAATCCAGCCGGCATACTTGTAGTTCTTCCGGTTTCCAGAGTAGGGTTGTAATTACGTTCATAAAAAATGTATCTTTACTAAATATATCAACAATCTACTACAGCCGAAACATACATTATACTGTATCTACATGATCAGGGTGAAAAAATCACGAGGATGTCAGTTCATCTGGGATAGTTTAGCTGGTATTGTAAAAATGAGTTTTCGAGTTGTGTTCAATGTCGGCGGGAGTTGTGCAACACTTTAAAGAGCGATTAAGGATATTTTTTTGTAATTATGGCCTCCCAGTGTGTCTGATTTTGCGAAGCTGTTCTGTAATTTACTTTTATTTTTATTTTTTTTTAACTGTTGCTCGTCTTGTTTATGTTTGTTTGTTGTCGTGTTGTTTTTGCTTTGTTGAGCCATAATTTGCTCTGCTTTTATTGCTGCCCATGTCTGTGTTTTGCTTTTTCTGTAATTGACATGCCTTACATCATGATTGTTTTTTTTGTTTTTTTTACTTTTTTTCTTGATTTTAGCTTGACTTTAGGCTGCCAACTTTTCACCTGGCTAATTCTGGCATATTTACAGTAACGTTTATTAATATGCACTGTCCCTGAGAAAACAACTGAATAATAATAATGATGAAGACATCCAAGTTTAGTCACACTATCATAGCCTACTTTCTGGATCACAGATAAGGACCATGATGCTACCCCAAATTGTTACATGCTAAATGTATACTGTGTGTTTCTTTTGTCTACTTTTTCTGAACCATATCACTGTCACATTGTGTTTTTAAATAACATGATGTATGGAAGAGTAAAAATGCTCATCTTAGGAAATATTTTATTTGTTGTCTTCACGACAGGTGAAAATACACCAAATGCACATTTGTCAAACAAGCCATAAGGCTGTATTTATAAACACTGGTCTGTGAGGTTAGGTTAACTTAAAGCACCAACAACAGAACATGGAATCAAGTTATATATCTGTGATATAATAACATATATATATGCAATGTATAATGATAAAAAATAAAACCATGTTTCTGAAGAACATCTGAAAAGTAAACTGAGTTGATTAAGGGCATTTTTAGTTAGGCCTACTTGAGGTTAAACTCCCTGTGTCAGCCTAATTCGAAGTTTTCACCTTATCTCTACTAGAAAAAGATGAGATATGACCTCAAATGCAGCATACTAACAAGAACAAATACGCATAAATGAGTTCAAATTATACATTTTATTTTTATTCATTCATTTGGACAGAATCCTTTGGCTGCCAGGAATGGGCCCACTCCTCACCACTGAAAAACAGAAGGGAAAGTTTTTCTGTTACTGGTACTTGTTGAGTCTTTCTTATAAACCTTTTAACATGTGTCAAGCACACATTATTATAGAACATGTCTTCTTTAAGTATACATCAGACCGGCACATACGGATAATTCGTAAGTCAAGTTTGTATGTATTCATTTGGTTTTAAACAAACCTTTGTTTTATAGGCATGTCTAATAGTTGTTTTCCCACTCAAGCTAGCTATCCATCAGTAGTAACTGTCAGCAGCATCATTTAGCTATTTACCACACTGACAGTGAATATTCATGTAATTCTTATGCCTAAAATCTCAGTGTGAAAATTAATACGGTTGTTTTTAGTTTGACAACCTGCTACACAACAGTTTTTCAGCATTTTCCTGTTTCTCTGGTTATATGAAAGTGAGACTCATTCACCCAAAAGAGGGCATGGCCTTGGCGATTAATGATGCAATCCTGGTCTGATGCTGTGAAATTTTCTATCTATGAAGGACCACTACCATTTTGAAAAAGTCAACAAAGTAATGTGAAATGATTATAAGCAATTGTAAAAAAAAAAAAAAAAATTAAAAATAAAATAAAATAAATTAATGAAGTTAATCGAAGTTAGTAAATTAATAAAGCATAGATTTCTAAGTCACTTTAACTGAAGCAATAGTGAAAGAAAAACAGCAGAGTATATACCATACTGGACAGGGCTCCCAGTCAACCAACATTTCTGCTTTGCCCTGTGAAGAGAATAAAAAACAAAAAAACAAAAACATTAATTCTATTCTTAGGATTAGGCTATTGTTTTTGGTTATAGTCATTGTGACAGTATGTGATCATAATTTCTTCAGTACAAACTGCTTTTTAATCTGTCTTTCAGAA
This sequence comes from Macquaria australasica, assembly GCA_005408345.1. NCBI lineage: Eukaryota > Metazoa > Chordata > Actinopteri > Centrarchiformes > Percichthyidae > Macquaria > Macquaria australasica. The sequence continues at coordinate 194,525 of SEMN01000787.1, forward strand.
AGACCCAACCGATAAAAAGTGTTAGCTAGATACTAATTATGGTATGTATTGCCAACACACAAGGAAGTGTCTAAATCCTACAGTACAATCTATCCATTTATTTTATGCCTGTCTAACCTTTCTCACTCTTTCTTTTATTACACTCCTGATGGGGAAAGCCTCTAGGCGAGTGTGGTAGGAGCAATCTGTGAACATCAAAAACATGTTTCACATATTTTTTAGATTAGGAACAAAACAAATACAACTATGAAGACTTAAGTAGCGACCAGATGCAAGGATGAAAAGTTATGACAATGTGAACCACTGATCAAAAGTTGAACTGTAACTGGGACCATGGAACCAAATTGCTCTCAATGTGGTATGCTTGCTGGAATGGCAAGACAACTGCTGAGCCACAGCTGACAGTTGAAAATACTCCACTGCTGCTACCTATACTGCTTGGCATTCTGATCGCCACCTTACCAACTAGGACTGAATGCACATTGGTCTAATTAGACACATTAAGCCTGTTGGATTTTACCGGGTGTCTGTTATGTCTAATTATCTGTTATAAGTAGTTACAAAAAAATAAGCAATGGAACTATGGTGAATAACCTGGGGTAAAAATAACAATGTCAACACACTGATAGAAGCATCAATCGCTGCGTTTACATGCACTTTTGAAATTTGTGGATGGGGGATTACTGGGCGAGTATATTTTGAGGTAAGACATTTCCTGCTGTAACCCGATAACTCGCAACAGTCCAATTTCTTGTGTGCATGTAAACATATTGAATGATCTGTCTGTACCGTGATGATTAAAAACAGGAATAATTTAAACACTCTCTTTTGTGACTTTTTCTTCTCATGCATATGCCTTGGCGCCTCTGTGGGATAGCAGATTATAGTCCAGTCAAATGTCCACTCAAAACAAACAATCACACAAACAAAAACACTTTCTCACAGATCACACAATTCCTTTTAAATTCTATGTAATGGATCTGCTTGACTAATGAGCTATGGTAAGTTATCAGAATACCAGTTCAGTTCATTAAGAATATTATAACTAACATACAAACATTATTCACACACCTGACTTTTTCTTTTTGTGAGTCTGACCAAGAACTGTGCCCTTGGCTGACCCTGTGGAGACAGCTGTGGGTTTGGAAAAGAGAAATTACTCATACAGCAAATTAAGCTTTAACTTCTTATTTCAAATAATAGAAAATCACAACATCACACAAATGTGGCAGTGCATGTACTAATAGGTGTAAACTACATGTATGTTTTTTCTCATTGCGATTGAATTGAGGCTGATTCATTAACTCTAAGTGTTTTGTTTTCTCGCTTATGTCCATACTGTATGTGATAATCCCAAATTGTTTCAACAAGCACTGATCCTTCATCACTGGCTTGGTCAGGGAATGCAACGGGTGGGAAAATAATAGAATAAATGAACTGAATGAATGGAATTTTACAAGATTTATCTCTACTTATAAGGCTACTTCCCTGGAAGATTTCCAATGAAATTTCTCCATAGAGCATACAAAAAATAAGAACATAAGACTATATAGCAAACAAACCACTGCAACAGATGCAATTAATAGCAGGGCTGGAACTAATACTTGTTTTAATTGTTGATTAATCTATTATTTTCTTGATCAGGTAATTACTTGTTTACAAGTAGACACTGCTAAGAACAAAAATGCCTAGAACTTACCAGAGCCCTAACTAATTGCTTAATTGTAATTACTGACACAAAGAAAATATAAGCAAAAACAAACTACTATAAAATAAAAAACATATAATTACCCCTTTTTCATTCTGTAATGACAATAGAGAAAAGCGAAATGTTTAAATTAGACTTTCAGCCTTTACAAATATAAACTGTAAATCTGTCCTAATTACCTTGCCCCTCCATGGTGCTTGCCTGCTCCACCTGCATGGTCCTCGCCTCCTCCCCCCGCCCCTCCGTGGTCCTCATCTCCTCCACCTGCGTGGTCCTCGTCTCCTCCACCTGCATGCTCCTCGTCTCCTCCACCTGCGTGGTCCTCATCTCCTCCACCTGCGTGCTCCTCGTCTCCTCCACCTGTATGGTGCTTGTCTCCTTCACCTGCGTGCTCCTCGTCTCCTCCACCTGAGTGGTCCTCATCTCCTCCACCTGCGTGCTCCTCGTCTCCTCCACCTGCGTGGTGCTTGTCTCCTCCACCTGCGTGCTCCTCGTCTCCTCCACCTGTGTGGTCCTCATTCAATTCAATTCAATTCAGTTTTATTTATATAGCGCCATATCATAACAAAGTTATCTCAGGGCACTTTTTCGAATAGAGCAAGTCTAGACCGACTCTTTATGTTTACAGAGACCCAACAGTTCCCACCATGAGCAAGCACTATGCGACAGTGGCAAGGAAAAACTCCATTTTAACAGGTAGAAACCTCGAGCAGAACCAGGCTCAAGGTGGGCGGTCATCTGCCTCGACCGGTTGGGTTGAAGGGGGAAGGGGGGAGCGGGAGAGAGAGAGCAGGAGGAAAGAGAACATACAGCAGCACAATACAGTATAGATATGGTAATGGCATTGATGTTAACACCAACGGAAACAACACTAAGAGCAACATTATAATAGCAATACTAATAACAACAGCAACAGCAATAGCAGCAGCGGGTGCAGAGCAGGAGCACGGGGGCAGCAGGCGGCAGCAACCACAGACCCAGACTCCACAGCTCCAGAGGCAGAAATACCTGCAGAAAGCAACAGAAGGGAGAGAGAGAGAGAGAGAGAGAGAAAGCACACAACTACGGGAAGAAGTTGAATTAATAACAAGCATTGATGGGATATGAGGGCATACAGATGGAGAGGAAGAGGAGGAGAAAGGAGCTCAGTGCATCATAGGAAGTCCCCCCGGCAGTCTAGGCCTATAGCAGCATAACTAAGGGGGGGCTCAGGGGTCACCTGAGTCAGCCCTACTATAAGCTTTATCAAAGAGGAAAGTCTTAAGCCTACTCTTAAATGTGAGGAGGTTGTCCGCCTCCCGTACACAAACTGGGATCTGGTTCCACAGGAGAGGAGCTCATCTCCTCCACCTGTGTGGTCCTCGTCTCCTCCACCTGCGTGGTCCTTGCCTCGTCCACCTGCATGGTGCTTGTCTCCTCCACCTGGCCCTCTGTGGTCCTTGCCTCGTACATCTGCATGGTCCCTGCCTCCTCCACCTGCCCCTCTGTGGTCCTCGCCCCCTCCAGGTTGTTTGTATCCTCCAATGGGTCACAGGGTGTGAGGTGCAGCGTAACTAGCTGTTGATCATCCTCATTGCCTGTGGAATCCTGGGTCCAACCTGTGCAATTTAAACAAGTGCTGTGGTTTGCTTACTTAGAATGAAGAGGTTAACCATGAGCTTGAACTGTACCTGTTTTAAGTGTTAATCTGTGAGAATCATATAGTCCAATTCTTCCCAAACAGATTTGTGGTCACTTTAGATTACAGGAGAACTACTGATAGTCTACTGGATCTATTAAATATCTGCAAATCTATATTTGATTTTCTGTGACTATAACAAATACAATATATTGTTTAGACAGGAAAAAAACACACATAATACTCATAATTTATATTCAAAGAATGACACCAAGTCTAGTGTTTGTTTCCTAACTGGGTCAAACTATTTAGTTCACACTGGACTGTGTGCGCTAGAAAACTTTGGGCTTTATACCCCAAATTAGTAGCAGTGTAAGTGTGTGATGTATCCAGCCAACATTTGATGGTTTTGTTTTTCTTTGTGCTATTTTTGTTAATGGTCCATCTGCATCTTAAGCTCTACATTTGAGCATTTTGATATTATTCTTCCAATTTGTGTCTACATTAGATGTGACATCACTGTGACAGTACAGACGTCACATAGAGGATGCCTGTATGTCCCATGCGATCATACAAGCATTCAGCAGCAGAATACAAGTAATGTTGTTACGACTGTTCACTCGAACTGTATCCAAAAGCACGACTCAGACCAAAAATGTCAAAACAACAAAAAGAGTCTTTACTAAAGAAGGGTTCAATAAACAAAAAAACACTCCAAAGAGGGAAAAAGCACTCACGGCTAGAACAAACAAAACAATGACCTGACCAAAAACACAGATACTTGACAAGAAAGTAGAAAATACACGCTGGTTCTCTGACATCACGACGAGACGAACTGGCAAAGGACAAAGGGAGACACAGACTATAAATACACAAGGTAATGGGGAACAGGTGGAAACAATCAGGGCGGGGGAAGACAATCAGACAGCGGAAGACACACAAGGGCAGGATGTCAACACCTGAAACAAGAGGGATACTTGAATGTCAAAATAAAACAGGAAATGACAAGACAACCGGAGCACAAGACAACTTAACTAAATAAACTTAACAAACGTTGATGTGGGAGAAAAATCCCAAAGATGGGCCAGATGTCCTCAGGATCTTCCCCACACTATAAGCACTTCAATACTCAAAAATAATTCAACTGAGTCAAAAGAGTTCAAATATGAATAGAGTTTACTGATAAATCAACAAGTATAGCAAACCCGAGTTAGTTCATGGAGCAACCAACAGTTAAGCATACGAGCGCACACAGACCTGAGTCAGTCCATGAAGTAACTGACAATCCAATGCACACGTCTTCTTTTATAGCCACCCCTTTCACCCTCCTTCTGTGGGCTGCTGACCTTGGCCTTTTTTCTGTGATGTTTTCAACCTGCTCTGAGCCAGACACTACGGTTTCCTCCCTTTTCTTCCCACTGTCTGATATACTCTAACCTCCCACTGCCAGCTGCTGCACTTAATTAAAAATACAAGACTTCTATGATTATGCCCACATCCAACAACACATGACTACATCATGATTATGACTGAACCTGACTGAACCTGACTTTACCTGACCATTATCAATATGGTTGACTTTGATTGACTTAATATATTAATATATAATATATTAATACTGTAATATTGATTATGACTTATTTGACCTCTCTGACCTTACCCTGCAATGATTCAATACTGATTCACCATTATACATCAATATTATACCACATTTGGTGAATAAAATTCCCCACATAATCCCCCCTTTGGGACTGAAACAGTCCCAATCATCCCATAGAGGGAGGCTAAAATACATATATCGTTACTGAGTACCTGAATTATACATGAGGTACCTGAAAGTTAGATAGTTTTGAAAACCACACAGTCTGGAGATAACATATCGGCACACTCTTATATTGTAAACACACAGTATTTGAATACATCAGGACACTTCTTATCCCTCTTCCTGTGACAGCGGAGTTTTTCTGACCCATGAGCAACAAGTCTCGGGTATTTTAGTCACACGCTCAAAATAAGGGTGTGATCCAGAGTGAAATCCACCATCACAGGAGTACAACCTGGAAAACCTCTCCTCCCTGTTTTGCGGGGAGCAAGTAAAAGCCAAGTTGTACCTATCTCCCTTACCAAGACCCAAGAGAAAACCTCCTAGTCAGTAGAGGGAAAACCCTTAGGCCTTAGCGTACAATCTTTCACAAACATTCAGTGTATTAGTAATTATTAGCATGTATTTGCAGCAAGTTGTCTTGAACACTGTCACAGTCACATACCATTGTACAGGTCATCCGTTGTGACCTGGAGCTTCAAACCCTGTATTACCTAATCTGTGACCCATCTGTATGATGATTTGACATACTCTTAAAATGTGCTACTTAAAACAATGTTAGTGGTTTCATAAGAAAAATATCCACTGTCTAAAGATACACAGCTTAGGTGTTAAGAAACCTCTTCAGATTATTGAAAATCTGGCATCAGGATGTTAAGAAATCCTGGCTTGTGATGAATATCAAAATTATGGGTGCGAAGAAACCCCTGCAGGTGTTATAAAGGAACCTGGCATCAAACCACACATTAAACTCTCTTCAGGTGTTAAAGAATAATCTGGCAGTAAAAATGATCACAGTAAAAGTTCATATGGTTGCTTTCGTTGTCTTCAGCCCAGGCACTTTGCGTGTCGTTGAGAGCCACTAACACGAGAGGTTACCAGCACCTCGATGTTCGTGTTAGCTTGGAATCCATCGTGATGATTAAGAAGCGTGTAGGGTGTCCCATAGAGGCAGCTGGAGGAGACTCTTCTCCAACTGTCCGAGCTTTCAAACAATAATGCCTGTTTTAACAAGACATTCAAAAACTGGTTTAATGCCAATACATACAATTCAAAATGAACCTTTCCTTCAGACAACTGATCTTCAAAACTCTCATCTCTCCCTTCAGATATGTGTGTTGTGCAGCGCAGGTCTTGTGGTTTGCAGTCTGTGTGTGTGTGTGTGTATGTGTGTGTGTGTGTGTGTGTGTGTGTGTGTGTGTGTGTGTGTGTGTGTGTGTGTGATGTTCATGTGCTTCCTGCACTAACTGGTTATTTATAGAACCTGTTGCAGCATCAGGCCGGCACCACTCATAGGCGTAAAGCAACATATCTGGACAATATTATATTTAACCATTAGTTCTGTTCTGAGGTCAAAATTATGCCTGATCTACACAGCAGATCCCCTTTGAGCAGATTAATGGGGCAGAATGGTGACAGCAACAATGAATGTTTACTTTTAGTTCATCATGGCAGGACAATGGGGCATTATATTTTTCTAAGACTGATGTTCTTGAGGCACATGTTCTCATATATTTACCACTTAATTTGGGTTTTATTTCAAATTCTTTTCCCATAATTACTGACTCTGTAGCCCCAGAGTCAACTAAAAACGTGACTGCTTGCCCTGAGATCTGTAGTATTAACTCTAACCTGATTTTATATGCTTTGTGACCCAATTAGCACGTTCCCTCCTTTTGACCTTTCTAATTCTGTTTAACCTCAGTGTGTGCAATCACTTGTTTACTAAAGTGTGTGTAGGCATATTCATGAAGGCCTCTGATATGTATTTAACATGTTACCGACAGGTGGTGTGGATTGTTGTTCAGGTGTCTTTTCTGAATATGTGCTTGCCTTCTTCAAAAGTGTGTGTTGGGTGTTATCACCTTCCTGATGTGTAGGATGTTCCTCACTGTGTGTCAGTGAACCAGTTAATGCCAACCCCTCCCTCTCCTCAGGCTCCACCTGGCATCAGTCTGCTTGATTTCTGTCCTTCCTCTCAGGACTAGCTTTGGCCCGATGTCCATGTTTGTCGCACACAAAGCCTGCGTTGGAGCGCTCATGTCCTCCTCTTCTTCCACGCCCCTGATGCCTCTGTTGCGTGCACGTCGTCTGGTGTGACTTTGGAACATTATCATCACAGCCATTTGTAGATCTTTCTCTCCTTTTTTGTCTTTCTTCTTCTTGGTCTCTCTGACGATTTTCTCAGTATGCACTGCATGTGCTTTGATGACAGACAGTTTTCCTGAATCCCATGTAATGCATGTTTGTTTCAGCACGTTGCTAATTTCAGGTTTCAGTCCATTGATGAAGCTGTTTCTGCGTAGAGACCACTTCATGAACTTCTCCTCGTCTGTCAGGTCTGAATGGTGATGAGATTGTCGTTGATTCTTTGTCGAGTCTGTGTCCTGATCGGGTGCAGCGCAGAGATAGGGGAAGGTCTTTGTCCGATCTCCCTGTTGCTCCCAGGAGATTGAGATCTGGTTGTACAGCTGGAGGAGCACTGGGACTTGAGCAGAGTTGTATGGTGGTGGAGCTGAGTCGAGGTCAGAGTCCTGCATTTTGAGACACTGAGACACAGATGAGATTCTCCTGTCCCTGCCTTGCATCTTCTTTCCCTCTTTTATCTTACTGCTACCTGATCCCATTTTGAAAAAAGTCTGATAATTAATTTTTGTTACTATTACTTTAAGTTTAAAACATTTCCACTTGTTGCTACAATCAATTTTCACACTATTAAGAATTTACCAATCCCTTTGTTGATGTTATTAATCTCCACTTTTTATATGTTTTAATCAATTATCTTGAACAGATAATCAAACAACTTCATCAGAGCACTTTGTCTCCGAGATTGACATTCCCCCTTGTAATACAGTCATTGCATCCTGCAATAAATTAATTCAGCACTGAAATGCCTACTGTGCTACAATAATCAAAGTTATATTTCCAGGTTTTTCCCAAAACCTGTAAAACCAATAGATCTCCCATATATATTTATCGGTGTTGTTAAATTTCCGCAATACAATTCATTAGTATCATTACTATTATTATTATTATTATTATTATTATCATCATCATTATTATCATTATCATTTTTCCTTTTTTCGTTTATTCTTTCATAATCAGTTTGAGGTTGGGACTCACTCAACATTGTGTGTGCAGCAGGCTGGTTCATCACTGGAGTCCGTCCCCCCGCCTCCAGTCCTCAGTTTGACACAGGATGAATTAAAGCATACAGAGGAGGAGCGGCGGAATCCAGATCCGAATCCAATCAAAACGCATTCTGTGATTTTGCGTACCTTGGTCAAAAAATATAATGTGTTAGTTTGTGTTTTTTGTGTATTTTTCTGCACAACAATTTGTTTCCCATTTTCTTTCTCCTTAGAAAACACTGAAATCACTCAGTCTTTGATTAAAACACTAACATTGCTACAAACTGATCAATTGTGAATCACTGTATAACTCATTCCATGCTTTACTGGTGAGTTCTTATCATGAGAAAGAAATTATTTACATATGTACAGGGTGTTTTCTCAGCCGAGCCACTCAGGGCTCCTTTACAGCCTTGGTTTTGAGCAAGCTCTTTCCGTTCGGTGATATTTTCTCACATCAGTGTCAATTGTTCTACTGTTGACAGTTACTAATTTAATTTTTGAATTTATGATTTTAAGCTATCACTGGTGTTTTCAGTGATTTTTCTACAAGCCAATTAATCAGCTGATTTAATGCACGCACGCATTCACTGTCACTCCATTCTCTGATTACACACTTTTCTCATACACACACTGCTCTTATACACGACGTCGCATTCACACCCCCCTAGCCGGCTGTCACTGACCTCAGTGACTTTTACTTATAGCCTGTCCGAGCAGTCCTCCTACCTAGGAGCGGTAACCACAGAACTATTACTTTTTTTTTTTTTTTACTTTTTACTTTTTCTCTTGCTGCCCGTGCAGACCTCCTACCTAGGAGCGGTAGCCACAGGTGTTTTTTCCCATCATCTGACCGTGCAGACCCTCAGACGTCTCAGAGGCGGTATCCTCAGATGTGGTTTTCTTATGCTTGCCCGTTCAGACCTGCTTCAAATCATTCAATAAAGCAGCGGTATCCACAAGACTTTAACTCATACTAGGTGCCTACCCGTGCAGACCTTCTCTGATACAGAGAAGCGGTAGCCGCAGGACTTTTCTATATTATATTCTAAGTCTCAGACTATTATACTATAAAATTTTCTTCATCTAACAAGCTATTTATAATATTTTTCAGTATCAGCTAGATCTCCCGATTCTGAAAATATATATATATATTTGTATTTTAGTGCACTTTTTATGCTAAGTTAACAAGCTACCAGGCCAAACTAGCCTGCTAATGCTAAGCCTTGCTGGCCTCTGTTCTCCCTAAGCAAAATACAGTCAAAGTCTGGTCAGTCAAGTCAGTCAACACACACACAAATCACATCTGAACTCTTACTTTAAATCTAGGATGTTTGGAGGAGAAGCAACGTATCGTCTGTGACCTGGGCGAGGACACACCGTGCTCAAAACAACAAGTGTATGCAGATTTTTAAAGTGGCTCTGCTTACCTGTAAATCGGGGCGCCCCTGTTGTTAGAGCTGCAGTGACCTCGTCCAAGCCCCAGGCCCCACAGCCTCTCCTGGCTGGCTCGCCAATTTGATGTGGGAGAAAAATCCCAAAGATGGGCCAGATGTCCTCAGGATCTTCCCCACACTATAAGCACTTCAATGCTCAAAAATAATTCAACTGAGTCAAAAGAGTTCAAATATGAATAGAGTTTACTGATAAATCAACAAGTATAGCAAACCCGAGTTAGTTCATGGAGCAACCAACAGTTAAGCATACGAGCGCACACAGACCTGAGTCAGTCCATGAAGTAACTGACAATCCAATGCACATGTCTTCTTTTATAGCCACCCCTTTCACCCTCCTTCTGTGGGCTGTTGACCTTGGCCTTTTTTCTGTGATGTTTTCAACCTGCTCTGAGCCAGACACTACGGTTTCCTCCCTTTTCTTCCCACTGTCTGATATACTCTAACCTCCCACTGCCAGCTGCTGCACTTAATTAAAAATACAAGACTTCTATGATTATGCCCACATCCAACAACACATGACTACATCATGATTATGACTGAACCTGACTGAACCTGACTGAACCTGACTTTACCTGACCATTATCAATATGGTTGACTTTGATTGACTTAATATATTAATATATAATATATTAATACTGTAATATTGATTATGACTTATTTGACCTCTCTGACCTTACCCTGCAATGATTCAATACTGATTCACCATTATACATCAATATTATACCACATTTGGTGAATAAAATTCCCCACAACGTTGCGTGGCATAACAAATGTAATCATTTCTTAAATATTTCTTCATAATGGTACCATTTTGTTCAGCATTTATGTGTGACATAATCACAATGTGTGACTGCCCCAATCATTTTTTTTTACATAAGTGCATACTGGATGCTCTGAATGTAAAATTAAACATTAACTTGCGCACTTGCTTACAATCACAGAAACACATGAAGTTAGTACAGAAGTGCCAAACTTCAAATGTGGTAAACTGGAATTCGGCATGCCTGTGTTGTGCTCTTCCCATCACTCTCAAAAGTTTG